>JASDQU011442250.1:0-11972 GCA_032191745.1 Picea mariana | reverse complement strand
CTCTCTCACAATGGTGCAACTAGAAGAGGATGAGAAGAAGTCAGTGGTTCAAATACCACCCAAGACCGAGAAACATAAACCAGAAAATGAACAAGAATTTTTGATGGACTTGATGAGGAGGAGGGTTCAAATATTTCAAAAAAGGAGGAAGAAATTCCACATTAAACTTTAAGGAGGTCCACTAAACAAAGAAGGAAACGAGACATGTATAATTATGGTATGTTTGATTCCAGATGTACATTTTCTTGATTTTATAACATTGATGAGACTATAACTATAAAAGAGGTAATGGAGATGGAATATGATGATTCTAGGAGATTGGACAGGGATGGGGAAACAATTTCACTTAGAAAGAATGATACATGGGACTTGGTATCATTTCCTTATGAACAAAAACCCATTTTATGTAAATGTGTGTTCAAAAAGAAGATTGGTTCAAATGGAAACATTGAAAAACATAAGGCAATGTTAGATGCAAAATGATATCCCCAGTTTGAGGGGATATAAATTGGTGAGATATTTTCTACAGTTTCTAATTTAACATTTATTAGGTTCCTATTATCTATAGCAACAAAATTTTATTTAGAGATACAATAGATGGATGTGAAAACAACATTCCTACATGGTGAATTGAAGGAGGAGATCTATATGACATAGCCAGAGCACTATGTTGAAAAAGTTGAAGAGTCATTGGTTTGCAAGTTAAAAAAGTATTTATATTGCCTCAAATAGTCTCCCAGAATGTGGTACCAAAACTTTGATCCTTTTGTGTTTGGATTGATATTTCTAAGATACAAATGAGATCACTATGTGTATTAAAAACTAGATGGTGGCCATTTCCTTGTTATCACTCTATATGTATATGATATGCTATTATTTGGTAACAATAAGGATGTGATTTGTGATTTGAAGTCTCATCTATCAATACAATTTGACATGAAGGACTTGGGGGATACAAAATATATCTTAGGAATGGAGATCAAGAGAGATAGAGAAAATACAAATCTTTGGTTGAGCAAAGTATGTAAACTCTACGCTACATCATTTTCACATCATAGATTGCAAACCATTGATCGTTCTGATTTCTATGGGAACTAATCTTTTAATAGAGCATTTTCTCACAACACTTATAGAGATGGAGGATATGGATATTGTTCCTTATTCTAGTGAAGTTGGTATTTTTATGTATACTATTGTTTGTAGTAGACCAGACATTTCCCAAGCAGTGGGAGTCTTGAGTTGATTCATGGCTGATGTTGGACTTGAACATTTGGCTGTTGTTGGATTACTGAGAGGGGGGGTGAATCAGTAATAGAGAAATTTAATCCTTTTTAACCATATAATCCAAGTGTTATATTAATGTAGCATTATCATCCAATAGCTGCAAAGTAAATAAGCAATGAACAAATGAACACTCATACACATACATAGTACACCCGTGTTTTACATGGAAACCCAAAGCGGGAGAAAACCACATAATTCTTTTTCTTATATGTCTTGAAGAATCACATTCATTGGAAGCACCAACTTCCTTTGTTTTCCAGCTGCAACTGGAAGGAGGATCCAACCCCCTTGTTTCTCAGGATACAACCTGAGGTAAGATCCAAATCCCCTATTCTTTGGATACAACTAGAAGGAGGCTACAACCCCCTATTCTCTCCGGCTACAACCGAAAGGTGGCTACAACCACCTGTCCTTGCCCCATCCAACCACCCCGAAGTAGAAGTAGAATGATGGAACTACTGTCACACTATCATTGTGAGATATACTGCTGTAAACATGTACCAATAAACTTGAACCATGCATCAACCATGCATCAACCTATACCATAAACAAGTGCATCAACCATGCACCAACCTATACCAAACAACCTATAATCAACCTGTACCATAAACAAGTGCATCAACCATGCACCAAACTGTACCAAACAACCTGTAATCAACCTGTACCATAAACACGTGAATCCAACCATGTACCAAGTATGTACCAATCATGTGTCAACTACTCATCAACTATGACTCATCAATATGTACCAAAATCATCAACTATACACCTCATGTATGTGCCAACCCATCAACTACTTGTCTCAACCATGTACCCAACATGTACCTTAACCAAAATCCCTCATCAATATCATCATTCGAATATGATTTGTAACTCTATAATAGACCTGGTGTATATGATCACATACCTCAAAACCTTTCTTAACTTTCACAACAAGAGACTAGCATTTTCATCAAACTTTTCTCTAGTCTCACATGACTAGTTTGGGATTAGTCAACAACCCTAACTTGAAATAATCATAGCTATGTACCTGTAATGAATAAATATTTGAAAATAGTACACAATGTTCTTCAGTTTGTTTTATGTAATTCTTCCAGGTGTCACTACTTGGAACTTCTCAGAAAAAGAGTTATAGAAAAAATGGCATACCTTGATGAATTCTGGCTTATTCTAGAGAGCGACCTTATAGAGCGTGCCTAGCATGGAATATTTGTTGAATGGATCTGAAAATGTTACAATGAATACTACAGAATGTACTCTAACCAACACATTTTTTCTTACTGAATTTGGATCTTTATGAAGAAGTTATGACATTTTTACCCGAAACACTTGTTTTAGATTAGTTTCAGGACTAGCCACAAACCCTATTTTCCATGGAGTGTAACTCCAAAAATCCAATGACCTACAAGATGAAATTCTTACCACAGATACTTGGATATGTTTTCTAAATGGCCTATCAATTTCATGGTCTAAATCATTCTATAAAATTTTTTATTGTGAAAATGGTGAGATGACCTGTAAATAACATACCTTAGAAAGCATCATCAAAATAATTTATTCTCCCTTGAATTATGACCTCCTTTTCTTCACCTTACCTCTAAAATTTGGCTTTGATATCCTTTGGTTACCTCAGTCACCTATAGATATTCAATATTCTCAAGTGTGATATAAAACGAGAGAGATTTTCCTCTTATTTATACTCTCCAAGTAGCTTCCTTAAAAGCATCTTCTAGGTCACTTTGCCCACTTTCCTTATTTTAGGGTTAACCCACTTCTAATCTGTCCATTAAATTTATTATTTAAATAATTTATTTTGTATTAACTTTGAATTATAGTACACTCATAACTTCACTTTATTATTTACCTTCTAAAATCTCTTAAACCACTTTGACCACTTTGACCTTTTGGGGCTTCTAGATGACATATGAGGGTCCTCCAACTTCGTAAGGCAATAAATCTCAAACCGTGAGGAGTTATGTGACGTTCCACATGTTGTGCTTCTTTCATCACCTTAGTGAGCAAAATAGAGGTGCTTACAAGCTTAGTTGGGTTTGCTAAGTAGGACAACTGTAAGGAAAAGGGTTAGAGAAAGAAATATAAAAGAACAACTAGGAATTAAACTAAGAAATAAAATAACAACTAAACTAATGAACATAGGACATAAGGACAAAATAAACAATAAGGCCCATGTCACCAATGGTAAGGTTGATATTAGTGAAAGAAAACATCGAGAAGAAAGAGGACTATGATTCCCTTCTTCCTCTAAGGGAGGGCTCTTGGACCCCCACAAATAAGCTCTTCTTACAACTTTGAAAATGAAATTGGTGAAATAATTCTTTGCTAATCCACTCAAGGGGTGAGATGGATTGCCCAATGCAATGATGCTAGTATACTCTTGATGAGAATAGAGGATTCCTCAAGAGAATAGTGGCAGCATAACTTTGCTATTGAATTCCTTGAAAAATGAAGAGCACCCATGGCCTTTTTATAACACCTCTTTGAGGTATTGTGCAACGAGCTTGTAGTGTGTAAAGAGGCTAATTAGGGCATTTTTAGGTCTTTGACCAGCCACCTAGTCAAATATAGTCCAGATTTGAGTGTCAAATAAACTTGGAAGATGAACCAGAAGTGGGTGGGAGGCCGACCGCTCTCATAAATGCGTCGTTCTCACAAGTGCGTGTCTTTTTGCGACCACAGTCGCGCATCGAGCGCATGTGCACTTTTCTTGCATTTCTGTTTCGCGCATGTGCGCGTGCGCCCTGTGTAGTCATAGCGCACTTTAATTTTAGCATTGTTTGCATAGTTTTTGACCCTTTGGAAATGATTTTGTGGTAATTTTGGTCCATGGGTGACCTCATAACTGTTTGGCGATGCTGAATTCTTGTAACTATTTGCAGACGAAATTTCAGTGATAACACCACATACCACCAGAAATGGCATGACATGTACTATCCATATAGAATATTATTACCTGCAAATATATTAAAACACGTACCATTATCCATCAGACAAACTCGGGTCCATTACCCAAACCTGGTTTCTCCAGCTTCTCATGGCCATAACTCTCTAACCGTGAGGAGTTATGTGCTGTTCCACATACCACCAGAGATGGAGTAACATGTACTATCCATATACAATGATATTACATTCAAATATATTAAAACTCATACCATTATACATGAAACAACCTTGGGTCCATTACCCAAACCTTTGTGCTACTAGAATTCTCTACCGGACTTTCTTCAAGGGTTGACATCAATGAAAACCAACCTTAATCAACAATCTCCCCATTTGGAAGTGATGACATCACTCTGATCCAATATTGAAATCATTTCATGCAATACTGAAGTCATATCACTCATGCTCCCCTTGGAACCATGCCTTTTTCCTCTACATCTATGTGACCATTGCTCCCACTGGAATCATGCCTCTGTCCTTTGCATCTGATAAATATCTCCCCCTTTGTCATCAATGAAAAATGTATCTTTCCATCCGGGGCTGCTCCTCCTAACTGAACTATCCTCTTTATGGTGCTTCCTTGTGTACATCTAATACATATAAGATAAGCATTCAAAAGCATTCATTTTGGAGTATGAATAACTTCGATTCTCTGGCGAAGATACTCAAAGGCTTCCATGGAAGTGGTTTTGTAAAGATGTCTACCACTTGTTCTTTTGTGCCCACATACTCAACTTTGATGTTCTTTTTTGCAACCTATTCCCGTAGAAAGTGATCCTTGATTGGAATGTGCTTCGTCTTTGAGTGCATCACCGAGTTCTTTGAGATACTAATGGAACTTGTATTATCACAATAGATTGGAATGGGCTCATCATACTCAACCTGTATATCTGTCAGCGTTTGTTTCATCCAAAGAACCTGTGTACAACATGTTGCTGGTGCAATATACTCTGCCTCGGCTGTAGATATGGATACTGATGATTGTTTATTGCTTAGCCATGATACTAAATACTCACCCAAGTAGAACACCTCTCCACTGGTGCTTTGTTGGTCATCAATACAACCTGCCCAATCTGCATCTGTGTAGACAATAAGAGATAGATCTTTCCTTTTGGATACCATAATCCAAACTCTTCTATTCCTTTAAGATATCTAAAAATACTCTTCACTGCTAACACATGTGATTCCTTTGGTGCTGCTTGAAATCATGCCACTTGTCCAACTGCCTGCATCACATATAGTTTGGATGTTGTCACATATAGTAGGCTACCAATCATTGACATGTATTGCCTCTGATCTGTATACTTTGAATCATCATCTTTTCTTAACTTGCAACTAGTTTGCATGGGAGTGATAACTGGTTTGCAATATTCCATTCCAAACCTCTTTAGCATTTATTTGATATAATTGGTTTGAGAAATAAAAATTCCTTGGTTTTTCTAGATAAATCCGTGAGTGCGGACACAAACCAATCTCCCTAAATCCACCTGGATCTAGAACAAAACATGACAGAATAATACACTTTCCCTAGATTTAACCTATTGAATGAACTAAGAGACTAGGATCATGTACATACCTTATGAACGCTTTCCTTAGGTCTCTGTTGTTCCAAGATTTTCTCCAATTCTCTTGTCCCGTCCAGATCACAACAGTACAAACCAATCGAAGTGAAGGCAGATCAATATATTCAATAGCTAATCTATACATATGATCAAGGAGTTATGTAATAAAGTGAAATCATATTTATGGGAAAGGGACATATTACTGTACTGAATTAATTGAAAGTGAAACTTACAACCTGAGCCTTGATGTTGTATATCTCCTTTCAATGGCTCCTATCTCTGACACACACACTTGCTCATGCATGAAGAAAATCAACCACTTTTGATGACCTTGCTGTTGTCTCTAGATGTTGTAGCATCAGTCCTCCATACAGTCTTGCACTAATTCTCCAATCAATCTCTTGCTAGTTTGCTTCTAACCTTTTCCATGAGTAATCTCCTCAATATATAGGAGAAGATAGATTAGTTACTTGGATAGGAAATGATCCCAAGATATCAGGAAAGCCAGTACTTAGATAACCATTCGCTAGCCAACTCATTCTTCTCGAAGATTCCCTTCTAGAAGGCTCGAGAACTTATCTTTTTCCTATTTAAGAAGATGTTCACACCCTGACAGTTAGGTGCAGTGCGAACCCCTTGCACTCCAGCTTAATGCAGCCTGCGAGAATCAGGCATTCTCGCAGGTAAATATATAGGCAGCCTGCGAACCTCTTTTAAAAATATGATTTCTGGAAACAGACAAGTGTAACTTTTCTCAGGAAAGTGTTCTTAGTGAACAACTTGATTTTCCATCATCATACTATCATCATACTATAATCATGATGACCAAAATTGTGGATAACAGAATGCCCCCCAAAGTCTGACAGTGGAACCAGTGACAGTTGATAGAATTTGTAAGCTGCATGTGTGTGTCAAGAACCAAGAGCACATCTAATCAGAGACCTGCAAACATCCAAGCATCAACAGAATATCATGTATACCAATTCTGAGGCAGGCATTCCCATACTCAGATCATAGACTGATGACATTATAAACAAAGGTCATGTCCACCAATCATACACTATGGATCCATGCCGTCACTATATAGCACAACCACCTGAATACACTATGGATCTGTGCGACAAATTTTCAATCAAGACAACATAGCCACGAAACATACACAGTGGATCTATGCGTCACAAATTATACATACTCCATCGCAACCTGGATCACAAAGATAATATCCAGGGTATTCAATCTCATTTCCCAAAGTACGAATCTAACCATGTGATTACATGTGTCGAATTCGAACATGGTAGAAACGACTTGATTACCGGTCATTGATGTAACCGTTAACAAGTGCGAGGGAAATCACCATTGATGTCAATGACTCCCAAGGTACTATAGTACAATCCATCGACTGTGAATAAATGAGTTGATGTTGAACAACCGTTGGAATCTTTCGATCAAGGGCCAATGATGTAAACCCATTGTCGAAAGCGAGGAAACTTGCCATTGAGGCATGCAAGCTCGAAGGTACTGAATAATTTCTAAGCCTTGATTCTGGATAATGTGCTGAAGTCGACGGAACAAGACTCGTCACAGAAGGGCCTTGATGTATCCCCCATCAGTGACACGAAATGAGTAACTGAGTTTGAAAGTGAAACATAGTATGTAGCAATTGGAATTTGGACACAGGGAAGGCCGACACGGAGTGAAAGGATAACTGCAGATGGCTGACTCAAATAGAGGTTTCAGACATACTTCTCTTGAACATATGAATGACACGACCAATGATTTGGCAACATTGACTCAAATATGACACATGGAAAGACCTTGTGATTAAATCGAATGAGAGACAAATGGATTTCCCAAACCGGCTTCGAATGATGAATAGGGGGTGTCATGTTCAAGAGCGACACTTACTGCCAATCAATTCAACGATGANGGTCCCATTACGGGTCTATCAATGTTTGTTTAATGAGTCCAGAGATAGTAAAATCGAAGGTTTTTCAAGATTATAGAGTTTGGAAAAACACTCAAAAGAGAACTCTCTCAGTTCCTTTTTCGTACAATAGTCCAATGAGACTGAAAAAGGGTTAAACTATCGCTCAAAGGATGCATACTTCAAATACTTTAACGAGCATGAAAATAGCAAGATCGCTCGGCAATCTTTTCATGTTTAGAGAGTCTGAAAAGAGCTTGAAGATAACTCCAGGGGGGTTCCTTTTTCGTGTAACCACAGTGAGCCCAAAAAAGTGATAAAACGACGCTCGGTCACGTTCTTATTTTTTTCACAAGTGCAAGAACGGACAAAAGGCGCTCGAGGTTTTAAGTCAAAACCATAACAAACAATCAAAATCACACCACACCAGGTAAAAATTCTGTTCATAATCATCCATGTTTTGCACCTGCCAATCATTTCACTCATTTACACATTAGTGATTAGGGTTAAATAATGAATAAACATAAAAAACCCACATTTGAAATAGTAAAAAGTAACTAAAATGAGTGAATAACCAAAATTACCATCTCATTTCACACTTTTACCATTTGAGTCCAAAAACCCTCATTTTACCCTCTACCTTCGAAGTCGATTTTCGGGAGCTACGGGTGACCATTTGATGAGCCGTCAGCAGCATTTTGGTAAGTTCTCCATTCCTTATCTTTTCATGGTTCAAAAATTCAATTTCATTGGTAAAAAGTTCAGTTTTAAACTAGTTTTTTGAACCCTATGTGCTTGGAGGCATTCTCGCAAGTGGCCCATACGGGACCTACGAGAATGACCCATTCTCGCAGGTGGGCCATAGGCCACTTGCGAGAAGTTAGCACTGTGCAAAGTAAGACACCTGCGAACAGTGCAGAATTCAAAAAAATGTGCAACGTTTAGCCAATAGAAAAAGTTTATCTTATTAATAAGATCATTAACCATGTTTATATGTGTCTTATGCAGGTTACTAGCCACAATCATGGTGTTAGAGTGGCGGGAACGAGAGCACGAGGAGGACAATCCCAATGTCGAAAACCATCCTCCCACCCTAGATGCACTAAGAGACTGCGGTCTCTTAAAGTATTTCCGTATCCCGGGCATGAGAGCCCAAGTTCGATTACTGGAGTACTTAGTCCGAATGTGGGATCCGAACCAACAAGTGTTCATCGTGGGAGCTCATACATTGACTATTGACATCGAGGACATCTATTTATTGACTGGATTGTCCAGGCGTGGGTCCTATGTTAGTTTGACCGATAGCAGAATAGGGGGTTTAACAATGAGTGAGTATTGCAACCAGTACTGCGTACCTGAGGCTGGAAGAAAGAAAGGGAAAGTGGCAATCTGGGGAGTAACTGATATAACTCTCCGCACTATTCTCTTTACCATCGCTCGGATGGCTGGAAGTGCCGCTCCACATATGGCTTTGCAGAGCTATTTCCAGTACACCATCGAGTGTACTGAGCCCTGGGTATTTAACTGGGCTGACGCAGTATTACGCAATATCAAGAAACAGTTGACTAAGTGCATGCGTGGAAATATGAAACCATTTGGTTATGGATCATTGTTAGTGTCTTTCTTCCTGGAGAGAGTCCCTGTATTTCGTCTACAGGCTGAGTGGGATCTTCCTGGTCCCAGAGATCTGAGGATGTTACGGTGGTGTCGGCTCATGGCCCGACATGTGGCAGGTCCTATCGTCAAATATGACGATGTTTTCTTTGACTGGTTTTAGAACCAGATGCTGATGGTAGATGACTACGTATATGCCGGGCTGGATTTCTGAGGAGATCCAGATTTAGCGCTACCTAAGGACGCACAGTGGGGAGACCTCGGTAAGAAGAACACACAAATTTTCTTGTTTTTAAATGTTTTTGAAGTTTTAACCATATTTAAATGTTTTTGTTTTATAGATTTACCCGAAGACTAACACCAAATACTTGTTGATAACACAGACGTTGGACCATATAGACTTGCTGGCAGTTCTCCTATCTAGCGACGAGGAGAGGCAGCAGTAGAAGTTCCACAGTACACCGAGGATTATCTGACAGTGGAGCAGAATTTAGAGGGTCTGATGGCAGACGCTCCAGATATGACTCTGGAAGAGATTCCCTGACGCGATCAGTGTCACACTGTGGGGGTTTCTGCATCTATGGGTCGACTTCTTTGCAGAGTAGGTAGGACATTAGTGTGTTATTGTGAACATCATCCGTGATGTCATTATGTAGAAGCTATGAGCTTCAATTTTTGATATTTTTGGTCTTCGGACAAACATTTTGTAAAAACAAACTTTGATCGTTATATATATATATATATATATATATACACGGCTTCTACCAGCTTACTTTACATTGTGTACATTTTAATGTGTTTGATTTATAAATGATTTAAATGTCTGTCCAATACATAATTAGCTAAAGCATCTGTCAATGTATTAAGACATCTAGGAATGTGTTGATATTCAATGTGATCAAAATGTCGTTCCAAGAGGCGAATTCGCAAATATACCCTCAATAAAGTAGGGCTTCGAATAGAGTAGACATTACTTAGCTGTAGTACCACCAGCTGCGATTCAAGTCGCACAACCAAATGACGAATCCCAAGAGAAATAACATCCACCAATAACTTAATAACGATGCTATACTCTGCGATGTTGTTGGTTGCCTACCCAAGACATACACCTCGTAAAGATATAAGCTTGTTTGTTGGGGCATAGATTGCCCATGTAGCGGAAGCTAGGTTTCGAGTACTACGGCTAGCACCATCGACGAAGCCAATATAAGGTAGCAAATACTCCAACATCTGGTAATCAAACACAACTTTACGTAAGGGCAGAGACCAGATAACGTCAAAAGCAAACTAAAGTAACACACACATAGTATGATACATAAAATATAGGTACTAGTGCATAAATGACTCATGCATAGTACTTCTTTAAGTACAACCCATTTCTGGGTTCACTCAAAGGTACCCCATCATAATCCACCAGCTCATACGCTCCTTTTTCCAAAACTTTGCTAACAATGTAAGGCCCACGCCACATTGGTTCGAATTTCCCAGCTCCTAATACATCTTTATCTTGTTCATATAGAAGAACAAGATATCCTTCAGAGAAGACACGAGGTTTGACATGCTTGTCATACTGTGCCTTAACATGTTTCTTCTGGGCTTCTATTACAAGAGTAGCATCACGACGAGTCTTGTCTAATCGCATCAGATACAACAGACATTCCTCTTCAGCAAAAGTATTAGGTAAGAGTTATACAGCTAGCTTCAAAGACGGTATTTCACATTCTATTGGCAGAATGGCTTCCATGCCATAAACTAATAGAAAAGGTGTAAATCCTGTGGCAGATTTAACAGATTTCTGATATGCCCACAATGCCGAAAATAACATCGTGTGCCAGCTGGTTTTATGAATTCCTATCATCCGTTGAATCATAGTTATAAGAACCTTATTGATTGCTTCGACTTGGCCGTTAGCCTGCGGATAATAGGGTGTTGAGCTATCATGACGAAGGCCCAACTTTTCGGTAAGTTCAGACATCATATAATTTCTAAAATGACTACCGTGATCGGTAACAATAGCCTGAGGAACACCAAAACGAGTGATGAGATGTTTGAAAAGAAATAATGCTGCAGTCTTTCCAGTATTATCGAATGTTGGCATCGCCTTGGTCCACTTAGTAAAATAATCAACAGCTACAATAATGTAACCATGCCCCCCGACCAAGTGAGGGTGACATGTCATGAAATCAATGCCCCATTTCGCAAAAGGACCTACTGAGACCACAGGATGAAGGGGAGCAGGATGCGACCGAATCTTCTGATTAAAGGTCTAGCAGGCATGACACTTTTGAACAGCAGTAATGCAGTCATTGAATGAGGAAGGCCAAAAGTATCCTGCACGTAATATCTTCTGGGCAGTAGCATACCCAGACATATGACCACCACATGCTCCTGAATGGCAGTCATTCAAAGCTTTCTTAGCTTCATCAAAAGTCAAACAACGCTGAAAGACAGAGTCAATGCCTCGACGGTAAAGAGTATCACCGAGGATAATATAATGACGTGCTTGATAACGGACACGACGATGTTTGGTACTAGACAAAGCAGGCCGGAAAGTTTGAGTTTGGAGATATATAATGATATCTCCGTACCAAATATCGTCAGTACTGATAAGGAAAAGTGATTCGTCAGGT
>JASDQU011442249.1:12075-33134 GCA_032191745.1 Picea mariana | reverse complement strand
GTAAGTGAACAATACAAAGTAGAAATTCAAATTGGTAGTTATAAGGATGAATTTTGGTGTGACATTATGCCCATGGATGTTTCTCATAATTTTTGGGGAGACCATGGAAATATGATAGGAAAGGATTGCATGATGGGAGAAATAATAGATACACCCTTGAGAAGAATGGGAACAAACATGTGCTTCTACCACTGAAAGATGAAGGAGATAAGGAGGAAGCTACTCCAAGTGTAATAATCATGAGAGGGAAGGAACTTTTGTAGGAGGTCAACAAGGAAGAAGAAATGTAGGTTGTTGTTGTTGGTAAGTCGAGCCTAATTCTCACTATTACCACTATAAATGATTTAGCTATTGAAGTTTAAGAATTGCTATATGAATTTGATGAATTTCCTAATACTTTGCCTCCTATTAGAAGCATTACTCATCATATTGATCTAATTCCAGGAGCTAGTTTTCCAAACAAAGTTGCATACAAGTTGAAACAAAGAGAAAATGAATAAATAAATAAAAACATTCAGGAGTTGTTGGACAAAGATTTGGTCAGGGAGAGTTTAAGTCCTTGTGTAGTACCTATTGTGTTAAGTCCAAAGAAAGATGGTGGTTGGAGGATGTGTACAAACTCGAGAGTAATCAACAAGATAAAAATTAGGTACATATTTCCCTCTACTAGAATGAATGATTTAATGGATTGTTCAAGTGGAGAAAATTATTTTTCTAAGATAGACTTAAAGAGTGGTTATCATCAGATATAGATGAGGGAAGGATATGAGTTTAAAAAAACCTTCAATACAAATGAGGGACTGTATGAATGGATTTTCATTTCTTTTAAATGACAAATGCTCCCAACACATTCATGAGATTAATGAATGAGGTGCTTAAGGATATCATTGGAAAATTTGTGATTGTTTATTTATATGACATCCTTGCTTACAAAATAAGTAAAGAAGAGCATTTGATATATATGAAGTTAGTGTTGAAGAGGTTGCAAGACAAAAAGGTTTTAATAAATCTGAATAAGTGTTCCTTTATGAAGACAGAACTAGTTTGCTTGGGATTTGTGATTTCTCAAGAGGGATTGAAGATGGATCCAGAGAAGGTAAGGACTATAAAAGAATGGCCTTATCAAAAATATTTTTTTGAGGTAAGAATCTTTCAGGGCATAGCAAGATTTTAAAGAAAGCTTATCAGAAATTTCAGTAGTATTTTTCCTCCTATAATAGATACTATAAGGAAGGAGCATGACTCTTTTAATTGGAAAAGAGAGGATGAAAAAGGATTCATATCGTTAAAGGAGAAAATTACAGAGAAACCAATTTTAATTTTACCAGATTTTCAAAAACCATTTCAAGTCAGATGTGATGCAAGTGGGGTAGCAATTGGTTTTGTTCTGAGTTAAGAAGATAAACTTGTTACATATTTTAGTGAGAAGTTAAATGATTCCAAGAAGAAACATTCAGCTTATGAAAAAGAGTTTTATGAAGTAATACAAGCCCTAAATAAGTGGAGGAATTACCTTATGCCTAAACAATTCATCTTATATTCTGATAACCACGCTTTGCAATTCATAACCAAGAAAGAGAAATTGAATAAAAAACATGCTAAATGGGTAGAATTCATGCATAAATTAATTTTTTTATAAAACATATTAGTGGGAATGATAACAAGGTTGTAGATGCTTTGAGAAGGAGATGTTTAATTTTGTAGTAATTTCAAGTATGTTGGGATTTGACCATATCAAAGAGATGTACAGAGAAGATCCAGACTTTAAAGGAGCCTATGAAGGATGTGAAAATCCAGCGATGGAAGATAGGAGTCAATGGATGGAGTACATGATACATGAGGGATTGTTGTTCAAAGGAAGTCATATGTGCATTCCAAATTGTTCAATGAGGGGCAATCTACTAAAAGAAAAGCATAGTGGAGGATTAGCTGGTCATTTTGGTTATAAAAAGTTGTTTTCCCAATTCGTTTCTTCTTATTTTTAGCCAAGCACGAGGTATGATGTGAATACATTTGTTGACAAATTCATAATTTGTAAATATGCCAATGAAAAACAGAAAAATGCGTGTTTGTATCATCCATTTACTATAACAGACAAACCATGGGATGTTATAAGCATGGACTTTTTTGTAGGTTTACCTAGAACACAAAGGGGAAGTGATTCAATCCTTTTTTTTTTAGATATATTTTCTACGATGGCACACTTTATACCCTATTACAAAACTAGTGATGCAACACACGTACCAAACATGTTCTTTAAGGAGATTGTGAGACTACATGGATTTCCTCGAAATATAGTTTCATATAGAGACACTAAATTCATTGGACATTTATTGAGAACCTTATGGAGAAAGATTCAAATAAAATTTGTATTTAGTTTATCCTATCACCCTCAGACTGATGGGAAGACTAAAGTAGTAAATAGAAGTTTGGKTAACTTGYTGAGGAKTTTATTTAATGAACATAAGATTCAGTGGGACCAAGTTTTACCACAAGATGAACTTGCTTGTAATGACTCACCTCGCATGAGTACATGCAAGAGTCCATTCGAAACAGTGTATGGAATGCATGTAAGGGGTGTTTTTGAACTCATGAATTTGGGAAAAGAAGAACTGAGGAGTGAAAGTGCATACGATTTCAATGCAGACATGAATAGGTTACATGAACAAGTCAAGGAGAAAATACAAGACAACAGTTAGAGGTATAAGCAGAGGGAGGATCAAAAAAAGAATATAGGTTAACTTTGAAGTTGGAGACCAAGTATTGGCACATATGAGAAAAGAGAGATTCCCAAGAGGAGAATATCACAAGATGAAGCTGAAGAAAATATGACCCTTTAATATCCTAAGGAAATTTTCAAGCAATGTCTATGAACTAGAGTTACCATAAGATATAGGAATATCTCCAATATTCAATGTTGTAAACTTGTACCCTTACATATAATCTAATGCAATGAATGGAGATGGTAGTGAATATGTTCAGTGGATTAAGCATCTACTTACATCCAAGGAGTTGCAGATGGAAATAATTCTTGCTCAGAAGATTGCTAAGAATACTAGGAAGAATGATTACTATGAGTACTTAGTCAAGTGGAAAGATCTTCCTGTGGAAGACGAAACCTCAATGAATGTTGTAGATATCTAGAAGCATGGAAATAAGATTAAATACCTCACGGAAAAGATTCCATGAACATTTATGTTCCATGAGAGTCTGATGTAGTGGAATCAAAGGAAATTCATGATTCTGACCCTAAGAAGGTCAAACTATTTTTTATTTTTTTTAAGTAAAAAGGCGAATCCTATTATATTAAAACTTCAAAAAGAAAATACACCATGACATTTAGGTGCCAGCTGTCCCACCTGTGCAGAAAACTGAGACAAATGGCCTGTCTAAAATAGCATGCAAATTCAAAAAACTCATTTCGCCACCCTGCCCGAAGGAAACCAGGGTGCATGTCCATTTTCAGCAGCAGTTTAGTAAGGCCTATGCTAACGTTAACAGGGATATTCACTAAAAGAGCTACAGCTTTGATAAACATCAAAAGAGAGAGAGTTGGAGACAATGTTGAACAGAAGAACCTATTCACCGGAGTCCTCACAGTCGTCCATCGCCTTGCTGCTGCTAACAGGAATGGCATAGAGTTGAGCGCAGGTGGGGCATTGTCGCCATGGTGTGGCACTGGAGTAAGCTTCATACAACATGCCCAAGAGTTGGCTAACTCAGACAGCCCTGGAGATTTGGTCATCCACCATACTGCGGACCTCGAAGATCAAGTTCAGGTGCTTCGCGTGAAGGAGTGGTGGCGGGGGTGGCGACTTTTGTTTAACAACTGTCTCCTGGTGGCCATGCTGCTTTCTCTGTGGCTGTGAGTCATTGTTGCTTTCTGGCAGCTCTTCCTCTACCAGGAAGGTGGCGAACTCCTCAGTGGGAGCGTCGTTGGGACCGTGTGCCTCTCGCGAGCAGGGCGGTGGTTCTTCTGCTTCAATGCACACCGGGGGGTTCCAATTGTCCGGAACCGTAAAAATTCGACTTTCAGAGAAGTCGTGGGGGAGTTCCATGGTTGGAATTTCCTCGACATAAGTTCTCGGGGGCAAGTCTGTTGTTGTGGTCTCCCCGCATCTCTTCCTCTTGGCCAGAATCAAAGCTCGTTCAAACCGCTTGTGTCTTTTCCTCCTGGAGTCAGCCGCGTACCATCCTGCTCCTCTGCGAGGTCTTCCTCTAGCTCGCGGCATAATGAAAATGAGGACCAGAGCTAGGATTTCTCCTTCGCTCCTGTTCTTCCTCAGCTCTGTGAGCTGCGAATGCATCCTAAGGGTTCTGAAAAGGCGGATGATAGCAAAAATGGTGGCTTCAGCCATTAAAGCCAAGAGCTTAATGCTCTGGCTGGCCGGCCTGTTTTCACGCGTAAGAGGCCCCGTCAATAGATGGAGGCCGACTGAAGTGAGAGCTTTCATAACTAGCAAGGGTGTGAGGGAAGTTGGCCACCATAAATGGCCCCTCCTTGCGCGTCTCCACGTGCCCCACCTTTTCCACATGGCACCCCATCCGAGGGTTGGAAATCCTTGCTGGCCAGGATTTGTCATTGTTTGGATATGTCTGAGGCTTCAAAGCTTCTTGCATCCTAGAATATTTTTTTGAGTTCCCTGGAAACTCCTTCATTTGCCAGGTAATCAGCCACTCTGTTTGCCCCTCTCTTTACATGGGAGGGGATAATGCTTATGTTGTCCCTGAGGATGCCTTTGAAGTCCTCGAGCATCCCTGTGAGACGCCAGCTGGGAGATATTTTTTGTGGGTTTCCCCCATGGAGGATTTTAGTGATTAGCTGAATGATGATTTGTGAGTCGCCCTCCAAGATTATTTTGTGACTGTGCAGAGTTGCTGTAGTTCGAAGGCCCTGTAAGAGCCCAATTAATTCCACTGCATTGTTTGTGGTCTCCCCCAAATACCCTGCTGTCAGAGTTAGAATTTTCCCTTTAGAGTTCCTGATCACAGCTCCATAGCCCGTGGGTCTGAGATTACCTTTTGAAGCTCCATCAAAGTTGATCTTTATGAATCCTGTTGGGGGAGGGGTCTAGGTGGTTGGGCTAGGGTTTTGATTCTTGGGTGCTCTGATTGCCAATGAGTCATTTAATCTGAGTTTCCATCTTTGGAGGGTGCATAATTCCTCCCGGTTGCATTCCTTGTCCCTAGGTTTTGAGTTCTTTCTTCTAATTGTTTCTTTGATGAGTATGACAACTCTGTCCCAGGTTGAATCTGGAGTAGATTCCATGGAGTGGAAGATGCGCTTGTTTCGCTCCTTCCATATTTGCCAGAGAATAAACCCTGGGAGGAGTTTCCAGATGTAGTTCAGTATGGGGTTGTTGTAAGTGATTGAGTCCCAATTTTCAATAGTGTCTCTGATGCTGCCTCTATTTTGATTGGATCTACGCATAATTTGAGCTCCCTGGTCCCAGACAGATTGACTGTAATGACAGCCGTTGAAAAGATGCTCCTTGGTTTCTTCTTGGCATTGACATAAGACACAAATTAAGGGCCCAATGAAGCCCCTTTTCCTAAGATTGTCCCATGTTAGAATTCTATTATGGATGATTAACTAGAGGAAAGTGGAGACCTTTGGCCAAAGTGATTTATTCCATATTTTGTTCCAGATGTTGTCTGTTTCCTGATTGTGGTGATTTCCTTGTAAGTAATAGGCTTCTTTTACCGAGAAGTTGTCAGATGTGGAGTGCCCCCATATGAGGATGTGTGTACCCTCCCTAATGGGAATTTTCCTGCGTCCTGCATGGTGATGCCAGGCTAACAAGTTTAAGTCATCTGGGACTCTTAAGTCTTGGATGGAGTTATTCCATTATCACCAAGTCTGTCTTGCTTCTAAGGGTTTCCATAGATCTTTTACCTTAAGTGAAGGATCTTGATGAAGAGCTTGTTGGAGGGGTGTTAGCTCTGCTAGTTCCTTTAGAGGTTTAAGTTGTTGCCATGAATCTTGCCAAAACCTTGCACTATATCCATTGCAAATTTCCCAGAAGGCATGTTTCTATATTAGATCCTTGTTTTTCCAGGCTGTGTTCCAAATATTTGAACCATGTATTCGAACGTTGTTTTTGATCAGTTGATCAGTCTGCATGGAGGGAGCATATTTGTTCTTCCAGATTTGTGACCATAGTGCATATGGTGTTTTCATCCATCTCCACCATATTTTGGCCCCCATTATCTGGTTGAGCTTTCCAAGGTCTTGAAGCCCAAGGCCACCCATGATGTTTGGTGTGCAGACCTTATCCCAGCTTACCAGAGCCCATTTCTTGTTGGGCTACAGACCTTGCCAGAGAAATTTTTTTTGGAGGTTTCTGACAACTCTAATGATTTGTTTGGGAGTTGCTAAGGCGATGAAGAGATAGGTGCATAGGGTCTGTAGGACTGATTTTAGCAGGACCAGTTTGGCTGCAATATTTAATGGTCTAAAGGTCCAGTTAGCCAGTCTGTTTGAAATAGAAAGGAGGAGGTTGTCCAAGGAAATGGATTTAGTTGGCGCTCCTGTGAGAGGAATGCCCAGATAGTTGGAGGGAAGGGAGCTCCTGGGGATGCCCAGGAGTTTAGAAATGTGTAGTTGAACCACAATGGGAGTATTGAAGAAGAAGATCTTGGATTTCTCTAGGTGCAGCGTCATGCCAGGGGCTTTAGTGAAGTCAGAGAGGATGGAATTGAACTTATTGGCTTCGCGCGCAGTGGGGGGGTTCATAAGAAGGGTGTCATTAGTGAATTGGCTGTGTGAGGGGGCTGACTGAATGTTGTGCAAGGGTAGGCCTTTGAGGCAGCCTTCCAGAACTGTTGATTTAATGTAGCAACCCAAGCCTTTCGCCATGAGTACAAAAAGGAAGGGTGATAATGGATCCCCTTGCTGAATGCCTCTAGAGGCCGAGAAAGGTCGGGAGGGGACTCCATTGACTAGGATTGAGAAAAAATCTGAAGAGGTGAGATTCAAAATCCAGTTTACCTAATCTTGGTCAAAACCAAAGGAATTTAAGATAGCTCTGAGGTATTGCCAACTAGCTTTATCAAAAGATTTTGAAAGATCAAGTTTGATTAACATACCTGGAGTTTTTGTTGATTTAAGAGAGTTGATCACTTCATGTGCTAATATAACGCTATCCATAATTTGTCTTCCTTCAACATAGCCAGCTTGTTCTTTGGAAATGACATAGGGCAGTATTGGCTTGATTCGGTTTGCAATCACTTGGTGATGATCTTGTAAATTACATTGCATAAGGCCATGGGTCTGAACTATTTGGGATTTATGACTCTTTCTTCCTTTGGGATGAGAGTGAGGAAGGTTGCGTTGAGAGCCTGGAGAACTTGACCCGATGTTCATGATTCCTCGACGACCTCCCAGACATCCTTTCTTATTATGTCCTAGCAGTGATGGAAGAAGTCTGTAGTGAAGCCATCAGGGCCTGGGGCTTTTCCTGGGGGCATATCTTTTGCTGCTTGGTCCACTTCCTCCTGGGTGATTTGCCTCATGAGAGCTGCGTTCTGTTCAGGGGTGATTAATGAAGGAATATGACTGGTAACTTGAGTGATGGCTTCATTTCTATTCTCCTTGGTTTCCATACGGAGGTTCTGGTAGTATCTATTGAGCTCATCTTCAATTTGTGTGTGCTCTCTGATCAGATTGCCCTGCTCATTTTCCAGATGTGTTATTCTCTTGATGTATCGCCAGTGTATCATAGTTCTGTGGAAGAATTTTGTATTATTTTCCCCCTCTTTGAGCCATTGCACCCTGGATTTCTGCCTCCATAGTATTTCTTCTTGTTTTCTTCTTTGCTCCAATTGCACTTGTAGTTTCTCTTCTTCCTTCATTAGCTCAGTAGTTCGAGCCCCTGATATAAAGATTCTTTATATCTCAGATAATTTGTTCTCTGTGTCCTTAAAGCTCTGGAATATATCGCCAAAAGTATTTTTGTTCTAGTGTTTGAGCATTTGCTTGAAGTTTTTGAGCCTTTGTTGAAATCTGTACATCTTGGTGCCCTGGTCTACTTCAACTTGAACCCACCAGGTTTTTTCCAGCTGTTGGAAATCTGGGTGTGTAAGCCAAAATTTCTCAAATCGGAATGGTTTAAATTTAGGTGTTGTCTCTATTGCCAGCTGAAGGGCGATTGGCCAGTGGTCAGAGCCCACTTTGGGGAGAATCAGACTTTCCATGCAGAGGTCTCTTTCAATCAATTCCTCCGTCATGAGAAAGCGGTCTAGTCGGCAGGCGACATGTTGGTTTCCTGATCTACGATTGGACCACGTGAAAGTGCCATTGTTGTTCTCTATGTCTACTAACTTTAACTGTTCAGGGAGAGTTATGAACTTACCGTTGTCTTGCTCAAGTCTTTTGCTCCCGCCTGTTTTTTCCTCCAGGGACATGAACATGTTGAAGTCGCCTCCTAAGATCCAGTTAGGCGTGGTTGCCAGAGATTTTACTCGGGTCATCCTTTCCATGAATTTGATTTTTTCTTGTTGTCCTTGTGGTCCGTAGACATTGGTGATGGTCCCCTCCTGATTCGAGCCTATTATTTCAAAGTGGGATGACAAGGTACCTATAGTGGAAAAGGGTCCACTGAGGATAGTGTGGTTTGGGTTCCACAATATTGCTAAAACCCCCGAGGCTCCCGAGGAGTCCGTTTTGATTTAGTTGCAACCTTTCCATATGCGTTGAAAGATGGTTTCGGCTTCCATTCCTGCACATTTCGTTTCCTGTAACATTAGAATATATGGGCTTTCCTCTTTGATGTAATCCCTGAGAATTCTTTGCTTGGATCTGCCATTGAGTCCTCTAATGTTCCAAGTGATAATCTTCATCATTATGAGGAGGGGTGTGGGTGGAG
Source organism: Picea mariana (assembly GCA_032191745.1). Taxonomy (NCBI): domain Eukaryota; kingdom Viridiplantae; phylum Streptophyta; class Pinopsida; order Pinales; family Pinaceae; genus Picea; species Picea mariana. Next base: position 24,267 of record JASDQU011442249.1, on the reverse strand, counting down.
GTATCCCTCCGAGAGCTTATGTATTTGACCTGAGTTGATCATGAGATTTCCATCTTCTTTAATTAGTTGATGTACTAGTTTTCATCCCCTTCTTTTGTTCTCGTGTGGTGTTTTTTTGGAGCCTGAGCTTGATTCCGTGGCTATGCCAAGGCGAGTTGTGGATCCCGTTGTTGAATCAACGAAGACCTTATGTACCTTTCTGAGATGCTCTTCAGGAAGGGCTTGTAGATCTTTCTGATTGAGGGCTTCCTCCAGTTTCTCAAGGTCGATGCCTGCCATATCTTGGGCGTCCATTTGCATTAAAGTATCTCCATATGCATCCCCTTTTTTGTCTGCATGGATCTCTTTGTTGGGACCGGAAGGGGAGAGTGTGGGGTTCTGGTCTTTTCTTTTCTGTAATCCGTCATGTGGATCTTGGATTTCCTCGTCCTCTGGTAGCTGGCTCAGTATATCAAAAGAATTCTTGGTCAAGATCATGGGTTTAGGGTCGGATGTTTGCCTTCGAGGGGGATTTTTCTTCCTTGTCTGGACCGTTGTGAAGCCATCTTTCTCCAGGTTTTGACTAGCTTTGGAAGCTTTCTAATTGAGTGGGCAATCCCGAAACAGGTGGCCGTGTTCATGGCATTTTCTGCATCTGAACGGGATGTGTTTGTAGTCAAGGGTTTGTGACCAATCCTCATCCTGATACTGTAGTGTTACTGCTCCTGGTAAGGCTTTAGCTATGTTCATGTAAACACATATTCGGGCGTATGAGGTGTATTTCTGTTTCTTTGTTGCTCCTGATGCTTTGACATATTGGCCGATTGTATTACCTATTCCCATAAGAATCTCCTCCAAACAGAACTCCTGCGGAAGGGAGTAGAGGTGGATCCATACGGGTGCCATTGTAAATTCCTCCTTGTCCGGGCTGAAGCGCTCTGTCCAGAATCTTAGGAATAGCCCTTCTGAGTTGTAGAAGTAAGGGTCATTCTCAAAGATGTGATCTTTGTCTTCTAGGTTATATAATATGATTGTGAAGAAACCTTTGGAGTTGAGATGAACTTCGTAGTCTCCTTTGGGGTTCCACCAGTGTTTGATCCATTTGTTTAAATCCCTTTCAGATGGCCAGAGTCTTAGAAATTTCCGATGAGGGCATGTTCTTGCATAAACTGGGTATGCTCCCCAACCCTTGTTGAGCTTATGATATATCTAGGTGACTTTTCCATTTGCAGGATGCATTTTCTAGGCTCCCATCCTCGGGGTACTTTTGGATGGGACGTGCCAGCTTCTGTCTCCATTTCCTTTCTAAATCCCTATTCCTTGGCGAGGAGTTGTTCCCATATTTGTTGTGGCAGCTCGAACGCAGTCCGTTTTTCTCTTGTTCCCGATCTGTCATTAGTGGTAATGTTACTGTATGAGGGGGGTTTCCCCCCCTCTTCGGCGCTCATAGTTGCAGATCAGAGCCGATGATGGCCCGCACTGGATCTGTGTGTTATGTTGTTGTGGTGGATCCTAGATCGATCATACAGTATCTCGCATGGGCGCAGGGCTAGGGCGTCCTTCTCTCTTGAAGCCAATATCTGAAGGTCAAACTATTTATTAAAGTGGCTTGGTCCCCTTAATTTTTATTTTAATTGTAATAATTAGTTTGAGGATCCTCTAGAAGGAATCTAGATCAAACCTGGTTGTGATAAGTATGATTTGTTTTGGATTTTTAAAACAGAGTAAGTGATTTGGGGATTTGCTGATATTTTTTTGCGATCTAGTTATTAGATTCGCACGAGATCTCATTGATCTATATCAATAGTGTAATTGGTCAGAATTATAGTTGGAGAGTGTGAGGTTGTGTGTAATGAACATAGAGAACTTTGATACAATTCCATCTCGAGTTCTGGTGTTGAAATAATAAAATTGGAGTTTGAATTTTGTCTCTAGTATTGATGTATACCTCAATTCCCTCGAAATTACTTTGAATGAAGTGTGGCATACCTATCCACCTAAAAATTGATACTCTAATTGGATCATGTGTCCACATCATTGTAATTTGTTATTATATAGGAGGTTGATTTTCGATTTTTAGATTTGGATCAGAAGTATTACACTCGTTGGATCATACTCTACAGGAGAATCTCAAGAGATCAAGATTAATTGTCGATCATTGATCACATCTGGATTAAAAATCAATGTTACTCATTGACTGAGCAAGTACACCAAGTGTAATCCATTGGGTCATGAATTAAAGGAATAATATACGGTGGTGAAGTTTTGCATTTGTAGTTTCCAGGACATTAACTGGAAAGCCAAAAGTGAATTGATCTTCAGCGTTGATCAATCATGTTACGTTTCATTTCAAATTTAATTTGTATTTCATAGAGTTATTAACAAACCACCTTGTTGGGGTAGTGAGAGGATGAGGACCGTATATCTCATCACTTGATTAGAAAAATACCATCGATCTAGAATTGGGTCACATGATAAGTTTATCTCCTAATTGGGTTAGAGCTAGGTCATAATCACTAGTCATATACCAAGTAGATAAGCCCTCAGGATTTATCTGTTGAAATATCCTCGGTTTTTTTTAATTAGATCAAGGTTCCAACCCTCAGCCCTACTGAAATATGAGACAAAGTATTACTGTAACAAAGAAACAGAGATATTGTGCTTGTTAGGTTGTAAACAACAAGGAACGAATTTGAACATTGGTTCTATAAGGCTATCAAACCCTATCTACCAAAGTAACTCATGATTCCCTTGTTTGGTAGTTCTAGACTTCTTATGCAAAAATATATATTTTGCCAACTCTGCCAGAGAGTTTGGTGATAAGTCCTCTATGGTAGGTAGGACCTAGTTAGTTTCTTGATCCAGCATGGAAGGCTCATAGCGTTTCAAATTTTCCACATTCATTACTCAATAAATGGGCATATATGGAGGTAGTCTAAGTTTGTAGTAATTTTCACCCACTATATCCAATAATTCAAAAGGACCATACAATAGAGCCTTGATCTTCTCAACAAGACCATGCAACATTTATTTGTTCAAATTCAACCAAACTCTATCTCCAACCTTGAATTTTTTCTCAACTCTATGTTGATTATGTCTAGCCTTATACTTTTCCCATGACTTCTTCAATATCTATTGTACTTGAAAATAACTCTTCCTAATATTTTTAACAAATATTTTTCCTTTCAACACATCTCCTATGATGATTTCCCTCAACCCTCCCTATTGTTCATAAAAAACACCTTGCTGGAAAATCAAGTTCATATGGTTCATCACCCTTCTCTTGAAATCATTCGGTCAGGAAGTTGACCTACATATAGAAACAATCGGTCGGGTGGTTGACCATATATATATATTAGTCGGTCGAGTAGTGGACGATATTGATGGTTGAAGAGTCAACCTCTAGTAAAAGACAATTTAATGGTGTATCAAACAACCACCAAACAACCAATAAATCGACTACAAGTTTGACACATCGACACTCGGTTCAAACATTCCTGTCGAGCCAACTAGACAACACGAATTTAATGGAGTCAAATCCAACCACCAATGGTTATATGTAAACATCATCTAAATTTTATGCGCAGAACGAAATGAATACATATTACTAAAATATTCTTAACACATAATAATAGAGATACAATAAAACTGGTTTTCTATTCAATAATGAAATAAGCTATAACTGTAAAATGCAGTGGAAAATAAACTTGTCGGAATGGTGGTAGCTTATCTGTGAGAAGATATGTGACAGTTACGTTCATTTGCAAGAATATCATTACAATTAGGCTCTAAAGGCCCTTTTAAAATAGATAGGAATTTCAAAAATCCTTGACATCCAAAAAACTAACCCTAGGAGATGAAGCACCAAAAGTCATGTGGGCCCCATTTGGGTAAGTCAGTACATCAACTTCTCAGGGTCGTAACTTTTGCATATGATCTATGTTTTAGGTGCACGATGGCATGTTGGAAAGGTATTGTAAAGTAGATTCATTTAGGGGGATCAATCATGACTTCGTCTATCATTGAGAATCTCAATTCCGAAAAACCTTCATTTAGTCCCTCAAAATGGCCCCAGAAGTTAAAACTGCTAAAATAGTAAATTCCCAAAATTACCAGAAAATTGTTTTGAGTGAGTTGGAAAAGGTTGGTGGCCACCGATATCCACCTAGATCAATCCTACATCCTTGGGAATAAATGGTATCCATTATGTTGAGTTCCCCCATCAGATGAGGAAATTTATGCTGAATTTGGCCCCGGTTGAGCCACTTTCCTTGGTGCAGGAGCTACCCTGCTTTGACGACTCGATAAAGATGTATTCTTTGTTGTCGAGTGTCCTTGCTCTATTTGTACACAATATTATCATTGGATGTATGTTTCATGCAGTCTAGGTTGATATTTGTTGCTGTCATCTTCTTTTCTATCTCTGAGGTGTTCAATAATGGTGGGAAATATGGTCGAAGGAGAGCCACATTGAAGACTGGGTGCAGGCCAAGGAAAGGGGGAATGTTGAGCTCAAAAGAATTTTCACACACAGTCTTGGTGATGGTGTACATACCATAACGGAGTGGGCAAAGCTTCCGATGGGTCCCTGTAAGGTGTTCTTTCTACAAGTGCAACCAAACTTTGTCTCTCACCTTAAACTTATGTGGCACCCGATGTTGATCATGGCATTGCTTATATTTGGCATTAAACTTATGTAGAATATCCTGAACCTGTTGGTGAATGTGTTGGATCCGCTCAATGAATCGGGTGGCTTTGTCAGCTTCTTGTGGAGCAGGGGATGAGTCATCTGAGGTGGTCACTAGGGGTAGTGCAACATCCGTGGGGCCCAATGGTTGGAATCCCAACCCCACCTGAAAAGGGTTGTGGCAAGTTGAGCTATGCAGGGCTCGATTGTAGCTATGTTGGACATAGGGAAGAATCTCATCCCATGTGTGGGGGTGTTTTGAATTGTACATGCACATGATATGTACGATCATCTGATTGACAACCTCAGTTTGGCCATTTGTCTGGGGGTGTAATGCAGTGGATTTGGTGAGCTTTGTATCCAACAGTGACCAGAGGCTCGACTAGAATGTGCTGAGGAAACGGATGTCACGGTCCAAGATAATGGTTTGTGGGATCCCAAAATGTACCAATACTCGTTCAAGGAAGAGCTTGGAAGTGGGTTCTACTATGATGCTCTTCTTGCAAGCAGCTAGAATCGCCATCTTTCAAAAGCGATCAACAACCACAAAAACACAGTCATTTCCCCTCTTGGTCGATGGGAGGCCCGACATGTAGTCCATTGATATGGATTCCCATGGCCTATCAAGAGTAGGAAGAGGGGTGTACATGTCCTGTTTCTTAGTGGCCGGTTTGAAAATAGTGTAGGTGGTGCAGAACTTGATATACTTCTTAACATCATGTCAAAGTTTTGGCCAGTAGAAATTTTTTTGTACCACTGCCACTATCTTTTAGATGCAAAATTGTCCTGCCACACGACAATAGTGAGCTTCCCAAATCATCTTCTTGCGCTCGCTTCATGGAACGTAAAGATGGCTCACACGACACAACAACCCATCTTGAAGATGGAAATTAGCGACCGCTGAGTTTGCACACAACATTTGGTAGGTGGTGGCGAAGTCAGGGTCTGTCTTGTAGAGGTGGGTCATTTGGAGGTCTCATGGTTGCAAGAGTCTATCATCGTGGTGAGTGTTGTGATTAGAGATTAGTTGAGGGAATAAACAACTTGGTTGGTACTTCTATTTTATACTTGATGTTGAGGTGGAACTATTGTAATTATGTGGACCACATCTGATGGTGGTTATTCTATAATTTTCCTTGGTTCTGCATGAACTATAGTGGCTTGTGATCAGTGTGGATGATTGTCTCCTTCCCAAGAATGTAATGTCTCCACTAGTGACAGTATTGCAAAATGGAGTACATTTATTTGTCGTAAGTAGGGTAATTACAAACAACATTCAATAGTTTCTCACTATGATATTCCACGAGGTGGTCGTGTTGAGTTAGAACGACACCCACAACATAGTATGAAGCATTTGTATCACTCTCAAAGGGATTTTGTAGGTCCGATAATGAAATTACTGGGGTTGAGCACAAATAATTCTTCAATTCATCGAAGTCTTTTTTTTGGGATAGCCCCCACACAAATTTTTCCTTACCTCTGTCCCTTGTTACTTGGTTGAGGGCCCATGCAATATGAGAGAATCCCAACATGAACATGCAATAGAAATTGGTGAGGCCCAAGAAGATTTGAAGTTCAGTGAGTGTGGTTGGGTTTGGCTAGTCACGGATGACTTGGATCTTGGCTGGATCCACATGCACACCATGTCGATCAAAGATGTAGCCTAAGTAATGGACCCTATCAATGCTGAAGGAGAATTTTTCCAATTTTCTATATAGTTTGTGTTGTCGTAAGGTGTGCAAAAGTTGGCGAATATGTTGCAAGTGCTCCACCCAACTCCTGTTGTATATGAGGATCTCATCGAGATACACCACTACAAAAGTATTAGTGAAAGGTTGTAGGATATCATCCATCATCCTCATAAAAGTTGTTGGAGCATTTGTCAAACCAAAGGGCATGAACAATAATTCAAAAAGACCTTCTTTTGACTTGAAGATAGTCTTCCATACATCTGTTTATTCTATTGGGACCTAGTGGTAGATGACTTCAGATCAATCTAACTGAAGTATTTGGCCCCCGTGAACTGATCAAGGAGGTCATCAATTCGAGGAATCAGGCACCGATTTCAGACTGTGATTTTATTCAGTACTTGGTAATCAATGCAGAGTCACTAGGTCCCATATTTGTTTTGCACCAACACGATTGGGCTCCCACAAGGCTATGAGTTGGGACGTATGTGCCCCTTGTGGAGAAGTTCTTAGATCTTCCTCCTGATATCCTCGTTTTCTAAAAGAGATCAATGGTAGATTGGTCGATTGTGTAGTGGTGTGCCTGGGGTCATATCAATGGGATGCTTGACTGGGCAGTGCAGAGGTACCCTGGTAGGAGAGGAGAATATATCGAAGTATTCTTCCACAAACTTATTCACTTGATTTTTTTGTGTGGAGAGATTGGTCATGGAGGCCCTTGATGTGGTTACGATCGTTCACTCACTCTAAAAGAGAATCATGAAGAAGACAAATTTCTCGGTCTAAAAGATGAACTTCCTACATTGCTTGACAAAGATCAAGGAAATTTCACTAGGAGGGATTGCCTCGGGTATACTGTACAATTTCCTGTTCAAAGTAATAATAACACTACGAGGCCTAGAATCATATACAACATGATGTTTCCATAAATAAGGTTGTCCAAAAATAACATTACAAACTTCGAGATGAGAAACATCACACAATACCTCGTCTTTGAAGGGCTTGATGTCGTACAACAATCGACATTGTTGGTTGATGGGGAGATCGGTTCCTTAGCGGAGCTATCCAATGGTGTAGGGTTCTTGGTGCGGCGTTGTCGACAGGGCCAACGACTTGAAGACCTCTGTTGAGATGAGGTTCTTATGTCTACCACTATAAATGATGAAATGCAGTGAGGTGCCTTTTACCCACATCTGTGAATGGAAGAGGTGCTCGCATTCTTCTAGCTCATCTGGTTCACCATGGTGGAGCTTGGTCGTAGAAATGATGGCATTGGGTTCCATGTCAATGATCCATATTCCTCTTTATGGTTCTAAATAAGATTTAGAACATGCATCTAATTCATAGGATTTCACTTTGGCCACCAGTGACTACATTGAGCAGTAGTCAATAGTGTTATGCCAAGGGATCTTATGGAAGTCACACCACTTCCCGGTATCTTTCTTTTTATTTTCAGTGTCCTTCTTTGCTTGAGGCTTGGACTGGTTGTCCTGGTATTGTTATTTTTCCTTTGTTCTATGGTTTGGGGCCGCCCCTTTCTGTCTTTTGTTGTGAGGGGTTCCCAGGCCCAAATTGCTGGATCTTTTGTTTGATATTCTACTCGATTTTGATGGCATATCGGTAGGCCACGTCCAAGGACGATATGTCCAAAAATTCCATTTTAGTCTGGATGTATCTATGCAGAGCACCGCAACACTTGAGCACCAGATTTCGCCTTGAATCTTTGATACCCATCTTGGTGCACAATGTATGGAAGATATTTGTGAGCTTTGGCACTACTTGGTCTCTTTCTTGCCACAGTGTGGTCCATTTGGTATACAAGTCGTCATAACTTCCGACAGGGTAGTATTGTTCCTTAATAACATCCCTCAAGGATTCCTAGGTTGTCGCAACTGTAAATAATGAGGGTTCCTCTGTTTCCTTTTTCTCCCAGAAAGTTTCCCACCAATATTTGACATGGGGAACAACTTTGAGGAGTGCAAAAGTAATATTTTCTCTATTAGAAAAGTTATGGAAAAAAAAATACCCTTTTAGTAGATTCAACCACTTGTCTACAACATCTGTGTGTATATGACCTTCAAATATAGGAATATAGAAGTTGATTTGTACCTTGAAGTGAGCGGTGCCTCCGCTCGAGGAAGATGTGTCGCCTGTTGGTAGCCACTGAAGGATTTGCATGAAACTATCTATCATCTCGTTTCTCTGTTGCCTGAGGGATTCCTCAAGAATTTTTTTGAAAGGATCTCCTCTCCCATCATATTTATTTTCGCTTGCCATGAGAGGTCGCTTGGGAATGTGAGATATTTTTTCCTCAAGAGAAAAAATCTCAAGACCTAATTCTTTATACCCTGACCTCGTTGGGGACATGCATTAAGACGACAAAGAGAAGACTTCTCTCATACCACTGATCTGTATTTTATGAGTAGAATGAAATGAATACAGATTATTAAAATATACTTAACATGGAATAGCAGAGATACAGTAAAACTGGTTTTCTATTCAATAACAAAATAAGTTGAAACTGTAAAATGCAGCGGAAAACAGGCTTGGTGGAATGTTGGTGGCTTATCTCTAAGAAGAGATGTGACAATTGTGCTCATTCTCAAGAAGATGATTACAATGAGGCTCTAAAGGACTTTTTACAATAAACAGAAATGTCAATAACCTTAGACATCCAAAAACCTAACCCTAGGAGATGAAGCGCCAAAAGTTGTGTTGGCCCCGTTTGGGTAAGTCAATACATCAACTTCTCGGGGTCGTAAATTTTGCATACAATCTCTGTTTTAGGCGCACGATGGACCATTGGAAAGGTATCATCGAGTAGATTCATTTAGGGGTCTCATTCATTTCTTCGACTGTAATTGAGAAGTTCAATCCTGAAAAACCTTCATTTAGGCCCTCAAAATGGCCCTGGAAGTTAACACTGCTAAAAATAGTAAATTGCCAAAATTGCGAGAAAATTGTTTTGAGTGAGTTGGAAAAGGTGGGTGGCCACCGATATCCACCGGGATCAAAACACTATCTTCCTAATTCCAAGAAATTTTCTTAGATCTTGAAGCTATAAATGACAGACCTGATATGTCATTATCACATCAATATTGTTGTTTTATTTGTTATGGACAAGATGTCCAACATGGATTATGATGTTATGATCAAAACGTATTGTCCTTAAGTGTTCTAACGATGTCTTTAGACACCACCTGATATGTTTGTACGTGATCCCTCTTATATTATCTAAAAAAAAAATTATGATATGTTTCATATCAGGTTACACCTAATCCTGAACACACCAAAGGGAAAAGGTGACAAATAAACAAAGAAGGTTTGAAGATGGGAATTACCAATATAAGTGTCGATCTCTCTATTATAAGAGTGTTGAAAATAGATCAATTTTTCATGCCAATTATTTGGATGATTCTTATTGTAACTCCTCAAAGGCTAAACCAACATCATGTTTACTACTTTTGTCTTTACATTTTTGGATGGATAGAATGATACATATCTCTTCGACTTGGTGTACATCTTCTTTCAAAGTGTAGTCCAAAATGCACTGAGAAGTCTAGTATACCTATCTCAGATCATGGTCCTTTGTATTTGAAAGTGCACCTGGGCCTATTCAAATAACACTTTTGTTTCTTCTTGTCATTTCATGGTCATTTTTCAAGGAATAAAAAGGAACATCTTGTTGAACCTATCAACTACCATAAACATATATCCATGTCCCTTCTTGTTGGTTTATAAACCACACATAAAAACCATGTATATTTTATCCTAGGGTCTAGTGGGAAGATGTAAGGAATCGTATAAACCTTGACTTCTGTTATTGGGATTTATGCTACAACAAAGTATGAATCCTCCCATAAATTGAGCTATATATTCTTGCATTTTTTCTTAATACAAATACCTATGTGTAGTGTACCCTTTCACTACCGAGGTTTCCAAACCTCTCAGTTACCATTCTATACATGAATGATTACATAATTTGTACAGACATTATAAGCGATTGCATTTAACATAATTAAACACATTTAAATTACAGAGTGAAACATATCTGGTTACTTCTATAATTAAACATTCCATAGCATTCCACAGTAACTCATTTACACAGCAGAAAACATGATACATGAACAACATAGTCATGTCAAACGTGATAAAAAAATAATTCAGATACTTATCTTTGAATAGCTGTAGAATTCACCAACCAAGTGCAGGCCTTCCACGAACCTCCAAGCCTTAGACCACACTGTTCATCAGCTCAACAGTGGGTCACCCCTGAGCTGGGACCGAGCTCCACCCCAAGGCAAGGAATCCTAGGCTAGGCTGAGGTTACAGGGAAGATAGCACATACACATCACCAGGAAGAAAGCTCTCCCAGGAATCTCCCAAGCTCACTGCCCACAGACCCTCATTACACACATGCATGTTTCACCCCAGGAGAGTGCACCTTCTCTGTCACCTAGACAGTCCTTTGGCTGTCAGTCTCCCTTACCTTGGGTTATAGGAACAGACTGAACTGGAATTCTCCGGGCTCTATGGAAGCTACAGGGTTCCTTCCAGGAGTTCTCTTCTCCCTCTGTGCACTCTCTCACCTGGAGGAATCACTCACAGGCCAACAAGCCTCATGCAGTCTAGTACTGCGTGGTCACAACAATCCATGGGAAACACAGACAAATGCTTCCCAAAACGGTTCAGCGGTCACAGGATAATCTCACAGGATGATTTCAGAATAGGGACTTCACACAGAGGCTAGCTCAGCTTCCCCGAATAACAAAGATACTTCCACTCAATTCAACACAGGCTTCTCGTTCAGGGAATGTGCACATGGGTTTTCCCGGAGACACGCACAGACTCCCCAGCTCTGGACAGGGTGTACACGGTTTCTTCGGACAACCACAGGCTTTACGGATTTCAGAGTTAAACCAGAGTATTCTGGCAGATGGCTTCCATGGATCTTCCCAGGACAGTCAGATCGAATGGATCAGAACCCCCTCACAACTTACTGCATTGGTTTTATTTGCATACACCAGGGTTGACACTTGTCACCCTGGAAACTGCATGCGTTCCATCCGTACACCTTCCTCCCACCACTTGGGAAATCACGTGTCCTTCCAAAGAACTTAGGATCAAATAATATGCACATGGCTCTTTTTGGAAATAATATTAAAATATTACTCTAGGCCTAATCCCCCTAGGCTTAGCCCCTAGGCTCAACACTTAGCCCCTTTCCCACCTTCCAGCCCCTAATTCCTTTCCCACTCTGTGGACTCTTAGTCCCCCATCACTCATTCATCGTGGTCGGTCTGCACTGGCGGTGTTTATATTTTATTAATTGATCTTCATACATACAAGTACATCAACAGGCTCTTGGCCTTCAACACTTAGGCTCCCTGGCCTATCAAAACACATAAGCCTACAGCTTATGCAAAACATGGCTCACCAGCCTATAGAACACATTTACAATTCTTTGCATGAAACATGATCTGTAACGGGGCTCGGCCTTGGGGAAACTACAATCCCCCTCCCCTTATTTTTGCACTGTCCCCAGTGCAACTCACACTGTCTCTGCAAGTCTTTCAAATTTTTCAAAAAGATGCGGGTACTCTGCCCGCATTACTTCTTCATGCTCCCATGTCGTGTCCTTAGGACCGTACCAGGTCCACTAGACCTTTACAAGCTCTATAGCTCGATTCCGAAGCTGCTTGTTTTTCCTATCCAATATGCGCACAGGATGCACCTGCAGGACACCTTCTGGTTCCACCCAAATCATAGTCCAATCGATAACATGATTAGCATCAGGTACATATTTCTTAAGCAGTGAAACATGAAACACATTATGAA
>JASDQU011442247.1:0-23470 GCA_032191745.1 Picea mariana | reverse complement strand
TTGCTTATTTACTCTGCAGTTATTGGATAATAATGCTTCATTGATATAACACTTAGATTATATGGTTAAATTGCTCTATTACTGATTCACCCCCCCTCTCAGTAATCCAATAGCCTCTTGATATGCAGTTGATCAACAGGCAAGTTAATTCCTTATCTATATTATTGTTATCAGAAAAATGTACAGTTGTAACTTAATAACCAAGACCCTGTATCATTGGGAGCCTGCGAATTGCACCTTTTTACTTTAAGTTTTTTTTTGCCAGAGTAAACATGTGGTGGTTAAGTAATTATTTATGATGATGACATCTGCATTTAGTATAGTTAATTGTAGGGATTAATATGTAATTTATACAACTAATAATAAATTATTATTGTAGAGGAGATGCTCATGAAATTCTTGTGCTTATGTGTAGATTATCAACTACTCAACCTTAGTTAAATCACGATATATAGCATATACATTTGTACACAATTTGTAAAAGTATCTAATAATGAAGAATTCCTTGTTAAAGGTTATATTAGTAATTAATGTTGTCAATTCTTTGATCATGCACAATACCTTGTGGTGTAGCCCAATAAATAAGTGAATGATAGTACGTAACTCCTTCCACAACTTGATAAAGGATTGATTTGGAAAAACAATGAAATTACTTTAAAAACTGGGTAAAAGTCCAATGTCTACTCATACTCGTAGTTATTGAACGTGGATTGTATGTAATCTAGAAACAATAAAATAATCAAATGTAAATAATAAAGGGTGATGTGGAATGTGTAGAAGGACAAAATGTGGTACTACCAAATGTAATGTCTTTTAAGCTAAGTACAATCTCTGCTTTTCGAACCTGCCTTGTCATCCTTGCAAGTGTTGAGAACATGCCTCATTCAGTTCTAATTAAAGATATTGCAAGTTTTTAATGAATGGCTAGTTTATAATTGACAGACTAGATAGATTTTGATTAATGAATACTTATATTTTTTTTATTAGATCCCGTTGAACATTAGACTTTCTTAGTAATGTTCGTTAAATATCAATTTAGATGATACTCTATTGTCCCTTGGAATTTAGAACTGCGCATTAAATTATATTTAATACTAAATTAGATCATACCTTAATGATACTCTGCATTTTAGACATATTGAGTTGTTGCTCGTTTTATTGCTATTATACATGGGTGTACACCTTTTTGCTTGGTTTGCTTGTGTCGGGGGGGATGTAGACACCTCCATGTTTCTCAAAACAATCGCCAGCCCTGAGACCTTAAATGGTTAAAATCGATGGGAACCTAGAATTAACCATTTCTTATGTGTCTTGGAGGTCCTAACCATTGCAGGGTAGGACGGGCAGGTAGTCAGTCTTATTATTTATCGAATGATTGTTGTTCATTGCTTCCTGATGATTGAAGTGTGTCTTGGGTTGTAATGTTGTTGTCACCATTGCATGTGACATGTTCATCATTGCATTGATATGCAGAGTATAATGTATTCATTCCCTTGTACACATGCACACACACACAAAAAAAAAAAAAATATTGCACTTGTTTGAGAGGTCAATGTCGTGACGAACGGGAGGGCTATTACAGTATTTTCCATAAATGATTAAGGGTCTCTTCACAGGAAAACATTAGTCCAGTCTTGCTAGGCTGTGGTGTCAAGGTCTAAGCCTAATCTATGCCCTTAAAGTAAAATGTGTACAGTCCTAGCCTTGGTCCACTAACACACTGCGTAAACAAGGGTCATCGTCAGTTACAGAGTAGATGTTATGACATTCTTTCCCATCTTATTTACTTGGTGCGAGAACTGGTGTAGTAACTGTCAGGGCACATTGATACCTCTGTCCCTCTCCTTAATGAACACCTACCTTGAGACCCACCTGGACATGTGACTTGCTTTCATGTCCTGTGAGGGTGTGGTCACTTCCTGAATATCACATGGCTCAATATGGCAATATTAACTACTTTATCTCTTAACCCCTTTATGAAAATTAGTTAGGTTCCATTTCCATTTGGCTTGATCGCTCTATAAGAAGGTCCTGGGTAGTGATGGGTATACACTCTGGTGTGAGGGCCGAAGAAATGTTTTACTCTGGTAGAGGAGGAATATAATCGGTCATCTCCCCACAACCGGTGTAAGGTTCTTTTTCAAACCCTATCGTTTATTATATATGGGAGTTTTCCAATTTTCCTTAAGAGTTTGCTTTGTACAGGAATATATGTATTTGCGTAGTGTAGTTTGTCGTAGGGTAATGGTGGTTGTTTTTTGAATGTTTTCATCCAAGCCATCCCTTTGGGTGCCTATCAGTCTGTTATGTTTATTGTAATATTTCATAAGTGTAGTAGTCTTCCCTTACAGATTAAAGAGTGGAATGATATTATTATCTAGTCACTTGTACTCACAACTTACGTTAGGGTTTTTGTCCCTTTACTATCGGGTCGACTCTTGTATGTAATAAAATTTGGCCAAACAAGCTATATGTTTTAGGGATAAGGGTATTGGGTTTTATTTCTTACGTTATGTGATATTTTGTGAATACCCCTTGGAAAATTTCTATGTTCTATTATTCTGACTGGATTCTTGCTTTGGGGTTTTCAGAATACCTTTCAACAGTGTTTTTTTGTTTGTCTTAATCTTTAGACATTTTGTTTTTTTGATGTTTTAAGATTTGTATAACCTATTATAATTATGGGGCCTCTGATTCTTGCGAGGTACCCATTAGATCAACTTCAGTTCTCTCCTCCCCTCCAGTTCGAGGACACCTCTGTCAATTCTGAATCAGATGATGGTCGATGCTAAGGCCCTAAGTTAATTATATTCCAGAACTCCTCTGTATTCTAATTTACTTGTATTTTATTTATCTCTGTGAATCAAATGTGAGTCTCATTGACATCTACTTATGTGTTTTATTTTTCTTCTATTTCCTTGTAAGAGCGGAGCATCCGAACCCTTGGATTTTCCCTGGCATCCCCATATGCAAGGTACTCGAGTTCCTTTTGAAAATACTCTGGAATTAATAATCTAGGTTTTTGAAACGAAGGTTTTGGTTCTAAAATCAGTCATCGCATGGTGTGTTACCGTCTCATTTTCTTTCTTAGCAGAAGGATTTAGACATTGTACCATATTCGTTGCGAGTGAATATCATGCAGTAGTCAAGATATTTTAATTATTGTTTTGGATTTTTATTGATACATTAATTATTCATTCAAATACATAAGTATAACCACTTATGTTCTCTTCGGCAGTGAGTCTCATAAATTTATGGTTATATTTTATTGTATTTATAGAACTCCAATATGATTAATAGATTCGCAATTTCCCTCGATTTCCATTGTCGCCTGATTAATCAGAGAGTTAGTTTAATTTGCTAGTTGACGAAAGGGTTATGGAATTCATTTGTATAATTAAACGAAGGCATCAAGATCTTTAAGGTTTCATGCATCTATGTTCTTATTTTAAAATGTTTCGTCCTTAAATTCTTTGTTCCATAGTTTTCTATTTACAATGAAAGGTCACAAGCATTTCTTCCAGAGTTCCACAACGTGCTCGATGGGGGCTTATCTGCATGTATAAGTTCATGTATGTTTTCCTATACGTATATGTATTTATGTATGTAACTCTACAAAGTTGATTCTTGTTTATGTATATAGTTTACACAGGTAACTTAGAATAAAATAAGAAAATATAACCCAGCCACAAAGGCGATCCCAGGGGTGTAATTCTTGTATAGATATATGAAACGATATATGTATTTTCTAATTTAAAATAGTCCGGTCTCCTCCTAGGGTTATTCATTTTTAAAAATATTTCATATTAATTTGGTAGAAATTTCTTAGTATAATTGATGGGATCGAGAAGCCATCAATGTGATTATAATTCATGGTGTACTTCCACCATTCAATTCTCTGTTCTTTGTTAACTACTTAATAAAATCTTTATACAATAACTACAACTAACCTATAGGAGTTTTTACCAATTTCCCACAGAATATTGTTGAACAGAAATATACCATACATACTAGAAGAAAACTGCCAGAACTTATTCGGTAGTAATATGCACAAAAGTATTCTAAATTTCTTTTTTAATCATTCAGATCAGAACGATTCATATTTAACAATAGTTTAAAATAGAGATTAACTACCCAAAAATATATCTATGTATATGGACAACAACTTAAGACAAGAGATGTGTAACCAGAAAAAGGATAGATGAACATATCTGAACCAAACCCTGGAAGACAAAGGGAACAACCACATTCCTCCCAACCTTAGAATGGAAAAACCAAATTTACTTGTTTCGTTCACCCCTTAACCTTACCATGAATCCATGAGGGCGAATTCTGGAACCTCTCCTCAACAACAGTCCTTTCTCAACCACTTCACCTTGCCTCACAATCAGAATTTAGTGTTCATAGCAGCATGAGTCTAATTCATTTTTCTGGTGCATACTTGGTAGCATCCTACCTCCTCACATATGCTATTTATAAACACAAGTCCTTTTTGCCTAGGTATTTTTCCCTCCCTTAGGAATTTTCGCATCTTTCTAAATCCCTAATTTTCAGGGGCTGCTATTGGCCAAATTCCTGATTTGGCACTTGTAACAATCATCCCATAGGTAGTTCCAACATGTTCCCCACTCATGGAGTCATGGTCAGCTTATTTTAACATGGTTGTTCCATTTGTCCCCCTACAATAAATATAAAATATTTTGTTTTCATACAAGTGTCAAAATCAAATAGTTAGTTGGGTCCAATCACAATTTTTGCCCAGTAGTCAAAATAATTTATTTACAATTTACCAAATTCGAAATTTGGAATTGCCCTAAATGGAAAAAAAATTCCAAATTCAAATCTACCAAAAACAGAATAGTTTTCTAACAATTTTTTTGAATTTTTAAATTACTTTAATTTTTGCAGATGTCACAAAAACCCTTCAAGAATCGTAAGGAAACTTTGTTACAGTCGAAAAATATGTCATTCATTAATCAAAATCCCATAGAAATCTCGAAAACCATCATATTAAGGTGAAGTTAGAGACTGGGAAGGATTAAATCTCAACTGTCAGATCTGGAACAATAGCATTATGGACATTTGGATCAAGCAAGAATCATAGATCGAGAGAGATTAAATAAGAGTCGTTATATTTCATGGAGGAAATTCAAGTGAACTCTCAATTGTTAGATCAATTCTGGATCTATCCTGATCATCATATAGAACCAAGTGGAAGGAAAGGATAAGAGGACCCCGTAAGACACAAAGTATTGAAACCCCCAAATTCCTGAAGTAAGTAAGGGCCATAAGATATGGGAAATGTGTGGTGACCATCAGATGAGGATAGGTGGGTCCAATAGTGGTAAACTTCAGCGATAACCACTTTAGTTAAAAAGAGTCTAAAACATGTAAGTTCACCCAAAGGATGGAGCCCCAAAGTCTCGAAGTGAATGAGGTCTATTAGATCTAGGAAATTCATGGTGACCGTTGGATGAGGATAGGCAGGTCGAATGATGGTTAACTTTGGCACTAACCACTTTGGAAAAAAGGAGTATGAAACATGTAAGTTTACTCGAAGGCCAGAGCCTCGAAGTCCCGAAGTGAATGAGGGTCATTGGATCAAGAATTCAGGTGAAAACTAGACCGTATGATATAGAGTAATGATCCAAAGGAGAAAGACATATGACAATTCAGGAGATCCACGTCAGCAATGACACATGGCTCAGTCATATGGTGACAAGTGTCATATTCTAGTTGTCACTTTAGGTATATGAAATTCACAAATCTAGGTGACACGTGGCAGCCACTCATCCAGTGCCACATCAACAGTGACATCAACGAGCCATGTCACTATGGGATTACTAACTTCGGGGATATCTAAGATTCCTTTATTAGATAATCACTGAAGGCCATAATCGCAAAGTAAGGATAAATGTCGAGCCACTTTGGTAGCATTCTCAACCATTGATCAAGCATAGTGAATGAATAGAGTAAGCATGAGGAGTTCACTGACAATAAGTGGTCACTCCAACTTCATGAATTATTCCATAGGTAAAACCTCTAGAGGGATTGAACTACTTGAGAGTTCTAGTAACCCGGAGTCCTGGAGTCACGAATAGCATAATACCTAGGAATCAAGAGACACATTTTTCCTAAGCCTATGGTCCTATCTCCTAGACATGTGAAGGTTATTAAGTAGAGAAGTGTTGATCTACACTCTGACAAAATTTTCTTCGGGAGAATTGGAAAAATCCAAAGTACAGAGTCACGAATTATGGAAGTCTAGGAGAGAACGAAAACCTTCCACTCAACCACATATTAAGTCTCGATCGTCAATTTGTTTTATTCCCGAGAATAATGTTGAAATCATCATATTAGTGCATGTTAGGACTTTCATTTGGTCATGGGTTCTAGTCTCATGATAGAGGAATAAGGATGAAATAAGAGATGCTAGGAACAATGCTTAAATGGATAAGCCCATGGTTTTGATCCCATGGTCATTTGAACATTGGGTTGAAGGAAGCGCCTAAGACATAATTCATTTATGTAAACAACTTAAGGTATGTAGAGTAATTTGAAAAAGATTAACACCATAACAATATGGAGAGAAGGTAAAATCTCGAATATGATCTATTGGAAAACTTGGGAATGAAGTAGAAGCATGGGAAAGATATAATGAGTCGATCCATATCTATGATCAACTCATGAGGAAAAAAATTGAATCAAGATTAGTGTTCTAATTAAATTGAGAAACTTACACAATAATTAATGAATAAAAGGAAAAGATTATTTATGTTAAAATTAAATGAAGAGCTACAATGGTTCATGTCAAAAAGAAACAATGGTTCAATCCTTTACCTATTGAAATACTATATAAACTAGAAGTGGTGGTGAATATAAGTGTGTCTTGGTGGATTATATATATATATATAATGAATTGAATGGAAGTTCATTCTATCATGTTGGATTCCTCATTTCTCAGTTGGATCTGAGAACTAAAAGTTGGGTCTTGTATCAAAGAGTTGGATCTTTGATATTCAATTGAAGTTGAAGATATTAAAGGATTGATTTTGTTTGTTTTCATTCAAGTTAAATAAATAAAATAAATATATTTTATCTACTTCATGCAATTTGTGCTACACATGTTATGAAAAATTAATTGAGTTGCATATATATTATTCAGCTAATTCAGTTAATCTATGAAAGTGTGAAAAATGGACAAATGTTTCAGACATTGATTCACCCCCCCCGCCTCTCTCAGTGTCAATGTGTGTTTCAACATCAAATTTTATGCTCATTATACCTAAGATTACTCCCAAATATGATATCATCGACATATACTACCACAATAATCATATTTTGATCTTCAATTTTGATATATAAGTTTTTTTCAATAATCCCTCTTTTATATCCTTGCTTTTGTAGGTACTGATCTAACCTTGAAAATCATTCTCTTAAGGCTTTCTTAAGACTATACAAATCTTTCTTTATATTGCACACATAGTCTTGATATTTTGTTAGCATGAATCCTTTTGTGTGTTCAACATAGACTTTTTCTTCTAGATTTCCATTCATAAATGTTGACTTGACATCCATCTGATAATCTTGAAATTTATGAATCCTGCAAATACCAGGAACATTTTGATGCCTTCTAGTCTTTCTTCTGGAGAAAAAGTGTACTCAAAATCAATCCCTTCTACTTGAGCATACCCTTTGTAAACTAAGCTGATTTTTTTCTTTATAATCTCCCCATTTTCATTTAGTTTGTTCTTTAAGATCCACTTAGTTCCCACCACATCATTGTCCTTAGGTCTTGGAACTGATTCCTAGGTCTGGCTCCTCTCTATTTGGTCAAGTTATTAATTCATTTCCTTTGTCCAATATTTCTTTAAATGATTTAGGTTTTATCACAGACAACATTTCCTGTTCTGAGTCAAATTTGAGTTTCCTTCTTATTTCCACTCCTACATTTTTGTCTCCAATGATCTGACTCTCAGGATGGTTCTTTTGAACTCTCTTCGATGGAGATTTTGGAAAGGGTGTTTCTTCATTGTCTTCTTCATCAGTATAGGGTTCATTTTCCTGTGTTTCTTTATCATCATCTTCTTCTTGAAATATGTCTTGGGATATGCTCTTCTTTATTTTTATATCATCTAACTTTACATTTGCGCTTTCCACTATATTGATTAGTCTAATATTATAACAACAGTGTGATGCCTTATTAGGTGAATAACCTAAAAATATTCCTTCATTATATCTTGGATCAAAATTTCTTAAATTATCTTCATCATTCTTATCTAACATTTACTTCCAAAAAATCTAGAGGGTTATAGATGTTGGCCTGCCAAACCATAGCTCATAAGGATTTTTGTCATGGTTGGATCTCGATTGAGATCGATTAAGTATGTGGACCGCTATATAGATTGTATCTCTCCAAAAATTGTTTGGAAGCATGGTTTCATTTAACATGGTTCTTGCAGCTTCTTCGACTGTTCTTGTTTTCCTTTCAACCACTCCATTCTATTGAGGAGTCCTAGGAGCTGAAAATTGTCTTTTGATACCATGATTTTCACAAAATTTAATGAATTATTTAGAGGTGAATTATCCTCCATTTAGAGGACATTTAATTTTGAGATATGTTTTATTCTCTACAAGGACTATGTATGTTTTAAACTTCTCAAAGGCTTATGATTTTTCTTTTAGAAAGTATACCCATGTCATTCATGTGTAATCATCAATGATCAACATAGAATAATTTTCTCCATAAATACTTCTATTTCTGGTAGGTCCACGTAGATATTTCTGAATAAGTTCCAGTCGTTTTGTTGTTGAATGCTCTTTTCTTTTGAAACTAGCACTGGTTTGCTTCCTTATTTGACAATGTTTACAAATAGAGTCTGGAGGATTAATAACTTTTGGCAGATCCCTTACTACCTCCTTCTTATTGGCTTTGATTAAGTTGTCAAAGATTAAATGTCCCAACCTTCTATTTCATATCCATATTTCATCTTCTTGACTTAAACAAACAAAAAAATCTTCATCCATATCAAGGATGTACACATTGCTAGATGTTCTTGGTGCAACTGCTACTAGCTCTCCGATATCTTTTATTTTGATCTAACATTTCTAAGAATCAAAGGTAAGTATGTGAACCTGAT
The DNA here is from genome assembly GCA_032191745.1 of Picea mariana. NCBI lineage: Eukaryota > Viridiplantae > Streptophyta > Pinopsida > Pinales > Pinaceae > Picea > Picea mariana. The sequence continues at coordinate 14,330 of JASDQU011442247.1, read as the reverse complement.
CACATGTATGACTTACAATTAGGATATTAGGCTTGATATTTTCTACCAGAAGTACATTTTATGCTTTGGTCTTGTTATTCCCTCGGTTGACAGTGCCTTTTTCCCAGTATCTTGGCTGACACATTATCTCCAAAGATGACTTTTCCTTTTTTTTCTTTTTTAAATCGAGAATTTTTCTTTGATCTCCAGTCATGTGCTTAGAACATACACTGTCTATACACCAATGACATCCTTGGTTTTTCACATATAGGGAAACTTTACACTCTTTTTTCTTTATTTTCATTTCCTTCCATACCTTTTGATTGTTGGGAATATTTATCTTTTTGTCATACTTTGACAATCTACATTCACTAGATTCATGACCATAGTCATTGCATTTGTAACATTCAAGATTGTAGTCTTGTAAGGGAGAGAATGAGTTATAATTTCTCATTTATGCATTATTATTATTGCTTTCATCTCTTTGAACATTTATTGGATTGTACTTTTGTTGGGCCCCAACAACTCTCCCTAAATTTTTACAAAATTTAAAGGGCCTCCATTAGAATCTTGATAATTATAATGAGCTACAAAAACAACATTTTCAAATAGTTCCATACCTTGGCTTGCTTTGAGACAAACTGAAGACATTCACTATAGTATGAGACATTCATTACAAGAGTATATGTCAAAATTTAGAAACGAGCATAAAAATCTTAATTTAAACAAAAACATTAATTTTTATCAACTGTTTACTTTCGTTTAAATTATGATTAAGTGTTCTTTCTTTTGCTCATTAGAAAGTTTAATTATTTTGAATAATGTGTTCAATACTTCATCAAATAATATATTGGTTGGTTTCTCATTTTCATAAAATCATTTTGTGATATTAATTAATTAAACTTTTTTTTTCCATTTTGCATCTCATTTCAAAATAAAAAATAATAATAATAATAATAAAGAATTATCTATCATTTGTTTGATTTTGTAAAAAAAACTAAAATTAATATTTTTCTCTTCTCCATTAACTTGAAGCTTCTAGTATTTTAAGATCATATTTGAAAGGAAATTATAAACAATGTTTGTTTAGAACATATATTTAGTTTAAATTCATTTTTTATTTTATTGTTCTAGATTTTGTTTTATTCACAATTTTTAGGTTTCTTTTTGTTTCACAGATTTGTATTATCATTTATTTGGTACGGATCTGATCATGGCTTGATTTTATTATCTAAATATGTTCAAGATGATTGATCCAAAAATAATATTGGATTACTGCAAATAATTTTATGAGCAACAACAGATAAAATTTGGAAAGGCATCAAGATCAAATAGGCGATTTTGCAGGACTGATTGCAGCCAAACCGCGAGGAATTTGAAGAAATAGTTGAAACCCCATCTCCCAAATGGACCCATTTAGCTTCTGTTTACAAATGTTCCCAAAACAATGCATGATTTGAGAGATATTTGTGTCTCTTTACGAGGCAAATTTCAGGTGGCGGAAATTATTAGTGACGCGTAGACTGTTCATTCATTGTATAAATATATGTGCAAGTTTAGAGCCAAAGGAGGCAAGAAATTGAGAGGAGGATTTTTATCCTTTCTCTTTTGTATATTATTTATTTTGTAGTTTTTTCTTCTTTTCAAATGGAGTAACGGATGGTTGGAATCTTGGGAGAATGGACGAGTATTTTCAAAGAATAATATGGAATTCCAGGTTGTTTAAGGGCTTTTGTCCTGTGAATAAAATGGTTTAATTTTCATTATAATATCTTCATATTCTTTGAATAACTGGTTATGCATTGATTTAAATTAGCTTTAGTCTTTTTTATCAATACATGGTTAATTGTTATCATTTATATATTAATTTTTTCAATCTTTAAGAATCTATTATCCAAAAATTCTTCCAAGACTACAATATGGGAATGTGATTTTGAGAAAGAATATGGGAAAACAATTCATCTTTGGCTTTAGACCTGTGTGATGCTTATTCCATTTTGTTCTTTCATTATTGTTGTATTATGAGAATGTTATTATGGTTTTTTTTAGCTTTAGCTTGTCATCATATAGTGTTTTCATACTATTAAATGCTATATGTTATCCATAATTTTTTATTCCATTTTTAATGTGTGATTGATCTATCATTTGAATATTTTTGAATTTATTCTTAATGTTAAATGTTGGATAATATAAATATTTAGATCTGAGTTTTCTCTCATTCTTAAATATTGATCATCCTATGATCACAAGATTTTTAATTAAATGTTTTTCTATTGTTATTAATTTACTCCAATATCAAATACTTCTTTGAATGTATTCTGGAAGTGATAGTATTGTTTTGTTATAGGTTTCCCTTAAAAAAAGTACAGGCAAGAGCTCATACAACACATGAATATAAGCTCAGTTGATTGATCAGTTAGAGGTTAGTAGATGCATTATTTTCATTTAGTTAGAGTTGTTTATGAATGAAACGATGATTACATTAATTAGCTTTGACTGTTTTTGTCTCACTGTTTCAATCGTATTCATTAAGTATTTATTTGTTAATAGATTTTTTAAAAAAATCAAAAAGGAAGTGTTGTTCATATTTGATTCAAAAACTTTATCAAACAATCATTTTTTCAAGATTTCATGCAAACCCTGTAACCTATATATAGATTGTTTATATTCACATTTCTTTTTAATAAACATTAGTCAGTAATATATCATTTTTTAGAATCATAGATTTTAAATTAGTTTCATTTATTTTATTATTTTTAGGACTTTAGTTGGATAACAGAGCCATTAAACCCGTCAGAATAGGTTACACAAAAGGGCTTGGGTTATTTAGACAACCCCGGACCAGATCTATTCTTCCAGTTGACGTAATGTCAAATTTGCCCATCAAAAAATGGGGCTAGAAGGAGAGTCGAGGTAAATTTAATTATTAAATATTTTACCCCTCAGCCTATCATAATTCCATATTTATAAATTCTTCTTTTGTGACATATTGAAATGCACAAAAAGGCAGTCCAGACGGAAACGTTGGCCTTGTAGGAGTCTTTGTTTTGAATGTATTTAATTCTCAATGGCTCCCCAAATCACTGTGTTGGAACATTATTTCCACTTCTCATTACCTGATATTCCCAACGAGACAGTCTCTCACTTTTCCAAACTCACCTTTGATGGTGGGGATGATGTATCTGCAAAAGACCATATTAACAAGTTTTGGTGTAAATGCATCAATCGCGATATTTATGATTTAAAGGTTTTATGCAGATTGTTCGCTTTCACTTTCAGGGGGCAAATTAAACATTGGTTTGAGTCTTTTCCAGTATATCACATTATTGATTGGTTTCAGTTTCTAGATGAATTTTTAGATGCTTTTGAAAAATATAATTACAATCAATTATGTGAATAATTTCAGACCTTACTAATCAATGACAATTCATCTCCATAAGGCTTTTCAACAAAAATACATCATGTTCTCTGTAAATTTAATCTTGATGACATGCCATTTGTACTAAATCTCCTCTATGATGCTTGTGTCCCTTTCATCCAGTCACATTCAATCACGAAAGATGAATCGGTTGCAAATCCTATCACTCAATTGTGAGAATAATTTTGTTCGTAGGATGAGAGGAATCCATCTGAAAATTTTGAACAAGCAAGGGAGGTAGAATCTATTGAAAAGGTTCGTACTGACAATCAAATTGGTTTTTCCTATGAATCAATGTATACTCAGTCCTCGACCATCGTGGAAGAATATTTGATGTTGGGTCAAGATGAATTTCCATATTTTTCTAACCCTTGCTCTAATCAGTGCTGAAATTTAGTTAATTAAGAGCAATTAGGTGACGAAAATGATCTTAAGCATTCTAACATTCCAATGAAATTGATTAGATATGTAGATCTGCAATTGGAAGAAGAAACCTTAAACCCTCATCTACAAATCTGATTGCAAGTCCGCAACCCTCATGGTCAGACCCACTCTCACTAGGAACTTCTTCGTCTCACAGGCCCGAAGAGTCAAAGCTCTTCCAACTCCCTCTCGGGAAGCTTCACTACCCACAGTAACTCCTGCCTTAATCTCCCTTCACTTCGCGGGAAATCAGGTTTCGCGGTGTCGTGAAACTCGGGAACACAATCCACATGTAATTCAAAACCCCGAACCCCGACCTCCGAATTAACGCCACATGTATCCCACTATATCTCGTGGTCCCAAACTGCCATGTCACTTCTCCTCTCATGCGATCGGAGATCGCGGGATCGTGATATCACCGGTCAAAATTCCTTTGCAATGAGGATTGTTGAATGCCGAATCCTGACCTCCTGGGATCTCGTGCCACCTGTCCTCGTCAAAATCGATGGCCCGAATTAATTTAGGAAATCGCTACTCGCGATTTCGACGTGCATGTAACTCTTACCTCACCAAACACCGAACGTCGAATCCCGATGGGCGTTGGTCCTCCCTGCGCTTATGGGTTAACTTCCCCACAACTTCTCCCCGATCCAACAATCCTTGGAACTTTGCAATTTCCTCTCCGCGAACCTTAACCGTTGATTCTCTGCCTTGGAGATTTCTTCCATCCCAAAATTCGGTCACTGTTGAGTCTCACCTGGGTCTGTTCCTAGAGTGTTGGCGAAAGGAACTATCCCTCCTGAGCTTTGTTAACTCTGACTTCTTCAGAGATATTTCACGCACGCTCCCTATGCTCGACCTTCAACACTCTCAAGATGTTAAGGTCACCTGGACTCTGTGCACTCACAGCTACAAAAATCCTTAGCCTTCTGCTCAGACAACTGTTGAGGCTCCAAGCTCAGCCTTCACTTCACCTGCATAACCCTAAGAACCCAATTCAATCTCTGGGCAACCGAGAATAAGAGTTTAATTGTGAGCCTCCTCAACGCACTCTATGCAGAGGAATTCAACTGCACTCTATGAAGGAATATCCTGGCTCATCCAGAGAAACAATTGAAACTTATTCTCTCAATCTCTTAGGTTTCGAATCTACCATGAAAACACATACACAGCATATAAAACAAAGGCATAACAAGAAGCAAATATGCAACAACATAATATCAACAACACACAGAGAATAATCACATCCATGGAATTGAATCAAAGCTTTCCTATTAATTCAATATCTATACATGGGGATTCTTCTCACACGTCCTCTGCTTGCTCTTCTCTTCTTGCTCCTGAATGCTTGATAATTTTGAATTCTCTGAATGAATTTACAATGTACAAAGGAGGGTGCCTATATTTCGTTTGCCCTCTTGAATTTTGCAACTATCAAATCTACAATAAATTTCTATCTAACAGCATTAAAACTAATAAATGCCTTCCTATCTATAATACAATACAAGTGCGCTTCATTAACTCTTCACATTAATGTTCGGTGCAACAAATATCAAAATACATTTCAAAAAGAAGTTTTGTTGGCTTGTCCAGCTGTCTTTCCCTACTCCACGCACTGGCTCGCTTGATGAGTGAGCGATGCTCCTGCATCATACTCCTCGGCTCAAAAAATTTCATGGGCTCCTGTCCATGAGCTCCTGCATGGTGTGCCCATGTTTCTATATTACTGCTTCTATCTCCCAGTTGGCATCCTCCACTAGGTGATTCTTCCATTTCACCAGGTACTCGAAATACTGCTTTCGCCTGGTTTCCTTACCTACGCGCTTATCCAAAATGCACTCCATCTACGGATTTTTTGCAATTGGCATCTGTTTCTGCCACTGGACCACTGGTTCGTCAGTTCCGGTTTCTGCTTCTCCAACCCTGTATGGGTATAGATCTGAAATATTAAAAATCGGAGATATCCCGATGCCCTTTGGCAACTCAATTTCATATGCATTTTCTCCAAACTTCTTCAGGACTTTGCATGGCCCAATCTTTTTCATCTTGAGCTTGGTGTATGTTCCCCTTGGGAACCTTTCCTTACTCAAGTGCACCAGAACCATATCTCCAACTTCAAACTGAAGCTGCCTCTTCCTCTGATCGTCTCTGCGCTTATACTCCTGATTCGACTTTTGCAGCCATTGCTTCACCTGACTGTGAAGTTCCTGCATCGCCTCCACGAACTCTTCAGCCCTCACGCTGCTAGTTTCAACCTGTTCTGACTCCCTGAGCTCAGAAACTCCTCTCGGCTGTGTCCCATACAAAATTTGAAATGGGCTCTTACCTGTACTCTGATTCACTGAATCGTTGTACGCGAATTCTGCCTGTGGCAATATCTGGTCCCAACTGCTGTGGTGCTCGGCCACCAAGCTTCTCAATAGATCCCCTAGGCTCCTGTTCACCACTTCCGTCTGTCCATCTGTCTGGGGGTAATAAGCCAAACTAAAATCCAAATTAGTCCCCAGCTTTCTCCATATCGTCCTCCAAAAATGATCTATGAACTTGGTATCCCGATCCGAGACTATGCTTCTCGGCAATCCATGCAATCTAATAATTTATTTGAAAAACAAATTTGCGATGTGGGTTGCATCGCTGGTCTTATGAAATGGAATGACATGTGCCATCTTCGAGAACCTATCTACTACCACAAAGATGGAATCAACTCCCCTCTGTGTTCTCGGCAAACCCAGCACAAAATCCATACTAATGGTTTCCCATGGCCTCTCGGGTATGGGCAACGGCTGATAGAACCCTGTGTTCTATTTTCTTCCCTTCGCGTGTTGACAAATCCTGCATCGGTCAAAAAATGTTTTTACATCGACTCTCATGCCTGGCCAATAATATGATTCACTCAGCTTGGCGAATGTTTTTTCATGTCCAAAATGACCTGCTAATCCACCGCTGTGTTTTTCCCGCACCAAATTCTCTCTCATGGAGAAATTCGATATACACAATTGATTGCCCCTGAACAACAATCCTTCCTGGATCATATATTCCATCCATGGACTCCGATCCCTGAGAAATGGATTTTCAACTGCTTTATAAGCTTTTGCAAAGTCTACATCACCTACATACATATCCTTCAGATTCTCAAAACCCAAGGTCTTGACCCTAAATTCCTGCAGCAATAAACATTTTCTACTCAAAGCGTCAGCTACTTTATTAGCAGTTCCTGAAATGTGCTTGATTACAAATGTGAAATTCTGCATGTATTCCACCCACTTTGCATGCTTTTGATTCATCTTCTTCTGCTGACTTACAAACTGCAATGCGTGATTGTCGTTGTACAATACGAACTCCTTGGGTATCAAATAATGCCTCCACTTCTTCAATGCCTATATGATGGCATAGAATTCTTTATCATATGTGGAGTATTTCAGCTTTGCATCATCCAGCTTCTCACTGTAATATGCCACAGGTCGGTCATCCTGACTCAAAACCCCTCCAACAGCATACCCACTAGCATCACACTTCACCTGGAAGGTTTTCCGAAAATAAGGCAACACTAGAATTGGTTGCTCTATTATCTTTCACTTCAATAGATTGAAGCTTCTTTCAGCCTCTACTGTCCAATGAAAAACTTTATGTCGCTTCTTTACCGTATCCATCATTGCGGCGCTAATTCCACTGAAATTCCGAATGAATTTTCTGTAGAAACTAGCCAAACCGTGAAAACTCCTTACCTCAAAAACATTCCTCGGCGATGGCCAATTCTTGATTACTTCCACCTTCTCAGGATCCATATTCAATTCATCCACCGATATTACAAAACCCAAATAAATGAGTTCTGTCTGCATAAATGAGCACTTCTTCAAATTAATCAGCAGCTTCTCCTGCTGTAATCTTCTCATCACAGTGGCTAAATGCCTCAAGTGTTCAGCCTTGGTCTTGCTGAAAATTAATATGTCGTCCAGGTATACGACCAAAAATTTGCCAATGAATTCCCTCAGGACTTCATTCATCAGCCGCATAAATGTGCTTGGCACATTTGTCAAGCCAAACAACATGACCATCCATTCATACAAACCCTCGTTTGTTTTGAATGTTGTTTTCCATTCATCTCCTTCTCTCATCCGGATCTGATGATATCCGCTCTTGAGATCAATCTTGGAGAAATAATTTGCCCCACTCAGGGAATCCATCAAGTCATTCATTCTCGGTAGTGGAAATTTGTACCTGATGGTAATTTTTTTTATTGCTCTGGAGTCTGTACACATCCTCCAGCCTCCATCCTTCTTCAGACTTAGTACCACTTTGATTGCAAGTCCGCAACCCTCACGGTCAGACTCGCTCTCACCAGGACCTTCTTCGGACTTAGTACTGTCGGAACAACACACAGGCTAAGACTTTCCCTCACCAGTCCTTTATCCAGCAAATCCTGCACTTGTCTTTTGACTTCCTCATTCTCCTGAGGTGTCAAACTGTACACTGCCTTGTTTGGAAAACTTGCTCCGGGTATGAGGTCAATGTGGTGACTCACACTCCTCATCGGTGGCAACGAATGAGGTAGTTCATCCATGATGATATCAACGAACTCTCCCAGCAGTTCCTGAATATCCTCTGGCAAGTCATCCACTCTTGTGCTTTTCAAGACAATTCTCGGTTTCCTGACAACAAAGAACTGTGGATCTTCATTCTTCTCCATCTCTGTGAGAAGTTCTTTCCCACTCATGAGAAGTATTGCTAGTTACTTCCGGCTTTACTTCTTTATCCTTTATCGGAAGCAGCTTATGTAATTTTCCATCCTTCTATAAGGTGTATGTGTTCATCCTCCCATCATGAACAACATTTCGGTCATACTTCCATGGTCTACCCAACAATATGTGACATACTTCCATGGGAATAACATCACACAGAATCTCATCATGATAATTACCAATTTTAAGTTTAACTAAGCATTGTTTTGTGACACTTACCCGGTGTCCTTTCTGTAACCACGAGACTTTGTATGGACTCGGGTGCTTAGTTGTTTCCAGCTCTAACTTTTCCACCATCTCGGTCGAAACGAGATTATTTGTGCTTCCGCTGTCAACTATGACCTTGCATTTTATGTCCTTGGCTGTGCAAGCCGTTCTGAACAGTCTGCTCCTCTGTACTGCACTGTCCACCTCTTTCTCGGGCGCTAAAAGAACTTTATGCATCCCAAGTGACCTTCCACTATCTGCATCTTCATTCTCAGCATCACGCCTCTGCGCCTCAGTGATGTGAGTCTCTCCTCTGTCCATTCTCCTGTATGGACAGTCCACGGCTTTGTGACCGTCTTTACCACACGTAAAACATGTGATAATTCCTCCTCGGCCTCTCCCTCTACCTTGGGTACGAGGAAATGCGTTGGTGTCAGCATAATATCCTTGCTGATCAGTTTGTTGTCTCCTAGGCTCATCATATTGCTGCCTCTGCTGTGAGGTTCCACCTCTTTCAACTTTTCCCTGAGGCCTCTTCCAATCCTCCTTGGGCTTTTGGGTTCTCTCTTGGGCAATTGCCTTGCCTCGGGGCTGGCTCCTGCCTCGCCCTCGCTGTCCCTGCTTGTGGCTCAGCTTCTCCTTTGCTTTTAGAGCCATTTGGTACGCATCCTCAACTGTTCAGATGGTAACCATGCTTAGCTCATCCTGAATGTCATACCTCAATCCATTCAGGTATCTCGCCACCTTCTCGTCATCACTCTCTCAGTGACCTACTCGAATGTTGAGCCTGTAGAACTCCTCGGTGTACTCCTTCACCAACATCATCTTCTGTCTTAGGTTTTGCATGCGCCTGAACAGTGTGATCTGGTAGTCTCTGGGGATGAACTTCGCTTTCATCTTAGCGATCATCCGATCCCAACTCTTGATCTTTTGTTTTCCTTTGCAGTGCCTGTCAGCCTGCAATTCATCCCACCATAGGGCTGCATGTCCTTTCAGCTTAGTGACATCATGCCTTACCTTCTTGTCCTCTTCGATGTCTTCATAATAGAAGTAGGTGTCGAGTGCTCGGATCCAATCCAGCAACTCTTCTGCATTTAGACTCCCCTCATAAATGGGAATGTCCATCTTAGTCTTCGAGCTCATTCTCGAAATGGATCTGATCAACCTCTCGGTTGATGCGTCCTCCACTGAGACTTCCTCTGCATCATGTCGAGTTTCCTCTTCGACCTCAGAATCATTGAACTCTACTGCACCCACTCCGCGCCTCTGGGTGGTTTCCATCTCTTCGCGTCTTGCCCTGAGATCTCGTATTTGATGCTCCATCTCTAGATTCCCTGTCGGTCTACCCCTTCTTCGGGCATCACTGTCTTCACGATCAGGCGATTGCCTCTCTCTTCTGGGTGGCATGGTGTACTTCTATCTCTGCTATAGAAAGAAGGGATGCACCCGCTCTGATACCACTCTGATTGCAAGTCTGCAACCCTCACGGTCAGACCCGCTCTCACTAGGACCTTCTTCGTCTCACAGGCCCAAAGAGTCAAAGCTCTTCCAACTCCCTCTCAGGAAGCTTCACTACCCACAGTAACTCCTATCTTAATCTCCCTTCACTTCCCAGGAAATCGAGTTTCGCGGTGTCGCGAAACTCGAGAACACAATCCACATGCAATTCAAAACCCTGAACCCCGACCTCCGAATTGACGCCACCTGTATCCCACTATATCTCGTGGTCCCACACTGCCACGTCACTTCTCCTCTCGTGCGATCGGAGATCCCGGGATTGTGATATCACCGGTCGAAATTTATTTGCAACGATGATTGCTGAATGTCGAATCCCGACCTCCTGGGATGTCGTGCGACCTGTCCTCATCACAATCGACGACCCCGATTAATTCAGGAAATTGCTACTCGCGATTTCGACGTGCATGCAACTCTTACCTCGCCAAATGTCGAACGCCGAATCTCGATGGGCGTTGGTCCTCCCTGCGCTTATGGGTTAACTTCACCACAGCTTCTCCCCGATCCAACGATCCTCAGAACTTCACGATTTCCTCTCCGCGAACCTTGACCGTTGATTCTCCACCTTGGAGATTTCTTCCATCCCAAAATTCCGTCATTGTTGAGTCTCACCTGGGTCTGTTCCCAAAGTGTTGGCGAAAGGAACTATCCCTCCTAAGCTTTGTTAACTCTGACTTCTTCAGAGATATTTCGCGCACGCTCCCTGTGCTCGACCTTCAACACTCTCAAGCTGTTGAGGTCACCTGGACTCTGTGCACTCATAGCTACAAAAATCCTTAGCCTCCTGCTCAGACAATTGTTGAGGCTCCAAGCTTGGCCTGCACTTCACCTGCATAACCCTAAGAACCCAATTCAATTTCTGGGCAACCGAGAATAAGAGTTTAATTGTGAGCCTCCTCAACGCACTCTATGCGGAGGAATTCAACTGCACTCTATGCAGGAATCTCCTGGCTCATCCAGAGAAACAATTGAAACTTATTCTCTCAATCTCTCAGGTTTTGAATCTACCATGAAAACACATACACGGCATATAAAACAAAGGCATAACAAGAAGCAAATATGCAACAGCATAATATCAACAACACACAGAGAATAATCACATCCATGGAATTGAATCAAAGATTTCCTATTAATTCAATATCTATACATGGGGATTCTGCTCACACGTCCTCTTCTTGCTCTTCTCTTCTTTCTCCTGAATGCTTGATAATTATGAATGCTCTGAATGAATTTACAATGTACAAAGGAGGGTGCCTATATTCCGTTTGCCCTCTCGAATTTTGCAACTATCAAATCTACAATAAATTTCTATCTAACAGCATTAAAACTAATAAATTCCTTCTTATCTATAATACAATACAAGTGCGCTTCATTAACTCTTCACATTAATGTTCGGCGCAACAAATATCAAAATACATTTCAAAAAGAAGTTTTGCTGGCTTGTCCAACTGTCTTTCCCTGCTCCACGCGCTGGCTCGCTTGATGAGTGAGCGATGATCCTGCATCAAAATCATACCTTATCCACAAGAAAGATCAGATTTTTGTCGTGAAAGTTTTGAATTATCTATCATATAGCAGACAAATTTAGATGATCATATTACGTTGAATAATTTATCACCAAAACAAAGTGAAAATTTTAAGGAATGTAAAGAGGAATGTCTTGAGAATACCATTGTTAAATATCATAGCTCAAGATATTCTTTTCATGTGCTCATTTCTGATTCCTTTTACTCTTTATATCCCGATATCTTCTTAGATTCTAGTGGACTTGATACTTTAGCCACAGTATCTTACTATTTGCCATCACAATCAAATATTTTTGATATGCCAAAATTTGGTGAAATTAATTTCAAACATAACATTTATGAAGTTGTATTTGATGCTCTTTCACTTTTGTCATTCGCATGGAAAAATAACACGTTGCAAGATGATTATACACGGTTTATTGTTGAAAAAGACAATGCACTTATTCTTATGGAAATCAAATATTCTATTTGTTCTTTGATTAGTTCGAATTTTAATGTTTATGCTTAACAGTTTGAAACAATCAATATCATCAAAGAAATTGTTCAAACCAATAATCTAATTGATGTCATGAATCCTCGTATGATGTGTTCCCCATTGATATATCCATTTCATCAAAGTCATAGTTTGCATCCTAATTTTTATGAGAGGATCTTAGAATGGCTTGAAGATTCGTATCTAAAAAATCTTCATAATAAAGATAAAGTTGTGCTTTCCTTGTTTCTACCTAAATATCTAGGAAGTAAGCATTACATGATTTTTTTAGATCCTCCATGTGAAGAAATTGATGAACACTTGGAGAATTGCCAGGAGAATGGGGCACTTCGGCCTTAGTTGATGGTTATGTCAAGTCCCCATAATATTGACTAGTTTTCCAAACTTACTTACATGACCCATATCACGACTATATTGCAGAATGATTGGATGATTGATACATCAAGAAGTTTCAAAAGAATGGTAAGGTCATGCTTGTTTTGTTTTTAAAAAAATATATAGGAGGTAAGCATGACATATTCCTTTTGCATCTGCAAATACTACATTCTTTTATTCTGATTTTCAACTTTCTATGCCTTGCAGGATTGAAGATGCTCTTGTGGATACATTGGAAATATGATTTTACTTAGCGTTTTGATCTATTTAGCAGTTTAGAGTAGGTTTAAGAGTAGGTTTGTTTTAGTTTTCTTTCTCAATATTTCTTTGTGTAATAATTCAATTATGAACAGAAGTGGGTACATTAAGAGAACCATAATATGAATGTTTTCAGAAGTCCACTTTAAATCTTTTTCTCTCTGCTTTTCATTGAATATTGTTTTTCAAAAACGGAGTATCATCATTAAAATTTTAAATGGAAAGTAAAGAAATAAGTAAATTTGAACTATCAATTCAACCCTGACCCAAGGTGTCACAAGTAGGACTCCACTCATCTTAATAAGGATTTTTCTATTTTCTTTTAGTCTCTTTTATTTTTATTAATAATGTTTGTTCAAAGTAGAATCTCATGCCTCGTTATCTTAAGAAATGAACTTGCTCGCACATGATATTTTATATGATTTAGTTCTTCATTTATTTTATAGTGAGACACTAGTCGATCCAAAAGCTCAAGTTTATCTTTGGCCAAAATTGTTTCCTGAAAAGTTTTCTTTTGTTGTTTTGATTTTGTGTACTTCTGATTTTGAATCCCATTAATAAAATTTGATTTGGTTTGTTGTGTGTTTTTTGTTTTCTTTGATTTCTTTGAATGAGTTTTATTCTTATTTGTCTTTTTGAATCAATATATTTCTAATCAAAGAGATATTGTTGAAGGAAGCATTTATTTTAAGACTTTTGTTTTCAAGCAAATTGAAATAGTTCAAAGAGGCCCTGATATTAAGATATAGCTCAGACAATTAATTTTTAAGTCAATTGCCACTTTCATTTTGTCCTCAAATTGTCTTTGCCAGATTATTACATCAGATATATGGTGTAAAGATTTGAGAATTACAGCCCCCGGGGGGCAGCTCAATTGGCAAGTGCCGTGATATAGTGTTTTATGTACGATGAGGTTTCAAGCTCAAATCCCCCCGACTTACCCGTGCCTGCGGAAGGGGCATACGTATGGCACCTGGAGGTTATAGTGGTAGCGGTCGGAATCGACCCCGTGTCACGTGAGTACGAGACCGGCCCAGTTGTCGATTCCGCCAGCATAAAAAAAAGATTTGAGAATTACGATGATCTTTAAACTTTTTACGCCATCCATATTCTTAAGGAATCATTTTTAAGTGCTACCCCATTCTTTAGATGATTTCTTAAAGGAAATATAAAATCTCTAAACCATGATAAAACTTCCAATTAGAAAGAAAATAAATAAGATGATCAACTATTCACCTATATCGCAATTAACCTCGAGTATCACCCCTCTCTCTTTGTCATCAAGAAATCTATTTAATTGTATTATTATTTAAAAGTGGCAGAAGAGGGTTGGAAACACTTAAGTGTGGGAAGTGTGTGTAAACCTATAATGAACCTCCCGTTTCATCATGACATCA
>JASDQU011442246.1:23570-36920 GCA_032191745.1 Picea mariana | reverse complement strand
ATTACCTCAAAATCTGAAAATGTCTGCAATCCATCGATGTCCACCGAGACATGTTCCAATCTGCCAAAGGGGCTTACTGCCTACTGATTAGCCATCCTAAGCCTGATAGGGGAATAGATCAACTTCGGTTTTCCCATCAGTTCCCAGATTTGCTTCGTCATGACATTGACCTCTGACCCTAAGTCGAGGACCGCATAGTCTATATCATATTCTCCAATCTGAGCATTCAAGTGTAACTCCTTATTCATCCTTCTCTTCTTGGATAGTTGATGTACTTATTTATTCAGTAAGGGATCTATCCTTCCTATCTCATACTATCTGATTAAATTTTGTAGCTCTTGTACAACATTCTCATCCTGAATCAAATTAATAGGAGTATATAAAAATTCCATAAGCTTGCTTACCTCTTTTACTTCTTTTGGTGAAGCAGACTGATCAAATGCCAGAGGCGTTCCATATTCTCTTACTTCTGGCCATGTCTTTGATGAAGAGCCTTGGTCTACTTTGAAATATTTTCTTTCCTCCTCAAATACTTGTCTTTCTTTCTTTGCATCAAAATTTTGGGTCTTCTCTGTAGCTTTCCTGACTCCTGAGTCTTTTGTAGTCTTTCCATGGGTCCATATGTCTTCTCTTGTAACAGCACCTCCTCTAGTTATAACAGCGACTCTAGTGTCTTCCCCGCGAGGTTCAGCATATATCAGTTGCACTTGCAGGTTCTGCTGAGGTCCTCGTATTTCCTGAAGCTTAGCCAACAATGTTGGGCATTCCTCGATAACATGCTTGAAGGAGTTGCAATAGCTACAAGTGGTACAAGGGTTCTGACAGTCCCTTTCTAGGTGTCCTGGCTACATGCAGTTATAACAGATTGTTTTTCCTTAGCCTTAACCCTTACCTCCTCCTCATCCTCTTCCTATGAATCCATGGCGAGGATTGAATTTTCCTCTCCCAGGGGAGTTATACTGCATAGTGTTTCCTTCTTGTTGTATTTCACCTTGAATTTTGTATATGTCTCTTGACCTTTCATGCATGAGATCATATGCCCTACAATCCCTATCATCATGTCCTATAGATTTACAGAACATGCAATACAAATTTGTGGGTGTCTGAACATATTTTTGCATGTAATAGCACTCACCAGGGTGATGTTTATTTTTGCATACCTCGCACCAGGGTAAGGTGACTTTCTTCAAAGGGCTCAGAGCTCTAGAGGCCAAGTATTCATGGAATAGGGGACAGTGTTCCTTGTCATGGACTTTTGATCTGCATATGACACACCAGATGTCTTCTCTTTTATCTTTTCCCTTCTCTTTTTAATATCTTCGACCTGCAGAGACAAACTAGTTAGTTGACTCAAGATTTGACTCATACATGAACTAGATTCTCCCATAGGGGTTGATTCTAGCTTCATGGTGATCACCAGTGCCTCAACCTGCGAAGCAATTTTCTATTACGTTAGAGGAACTCTGATGTGTGGTAAGAGGGAAGCAATGAACCATTCTTTGTTTTGCTCATCTGGGATCTGAAAATTCAATCGGCCTGTTAAGGTCTTGAATCTTTGGTAGAATTCCCAAATGGGTTCGGCTACCTTCTGCTTGATCTCTTTCATCTATGTAATACATTGTGATTCTAATTTGGGCTTCTTGAACTCTGCAATCAATTCATTCTTGATATGATTCAGCGACTTAGGTTGTGCAAGTCCTTAGACAAGCTTCATGTACCAGCTAAGTGCGCGATCCCTTAGGGTAGTACTAAACTGGGTTATTTTAACAGCTTCATTGGTGACATTTTTAATATTCCATATGGCTTCACATAGGAACCAGTGTTGATCAGGATCTTAAGATCCATCTCCCCTAAAAATAGGGAGCCTCATCTCATCTACCATAGAGCTTCCTAGGGTATGTGGTGGACTACTAGTGACAGTGCTATGAATGCTCTGGTGGCTTGGATTAATCTGATTTCTTAATGTTACTGAGTCAACATGAGGGATAATAGTACTTACTTCAACAGACTGTGCATTTCCTGAATTTTTTGGCTCTTCTCGGCAAGGTTATTCATCTTTCCCTTCCTTTGTTCCAGCAGGTACTGAATGCTCCTTTTCTGTCAGATCTGTCTCTTCTCTGCTATAGAAACCCGTGTCCCCGTAGTTCTTCTTAAATAGGTTTGCAAGGTGAACTTCTCTAAACGCTCTCCCATTGCGCATATGTCCAGCCTCTATATCGCTATTGCTCTCTGAATTCCTGAACATTAGCTTTTTCAAATTCAACCAATCTACTGTATCTTCAAGATGTTCTTCTTATGCAATAGCATCTTGATCCTTAGCTTCAGAAAATGTAAAAATTTTCCTCTAGGTCCCTTGAAGAAATATCTCTCGGCTTGGCTATATGACTCTACTCTATCAACAGCAAACTCGGTGATGTAGCCTCCAATGGTGCTATGAAACCAGTGATCTACTACTCGTGATATGCCGTTATCAACTCTCTTGACCTTCCTAATCAGTGCCGACGTCCAAACAACAGGAGGTTTAGATCTGATCTCAAACTGGGTATCTGCTAACCTAGCTAACCACTCATATAGCTCCTGATCGATTCCTCCAAAGAAAATTTAATGTATATCAGTAAATATATATCTCTCCAACCAATCCTCTATACTAATATTAGGGTTCTTGTTATGGGATTCAATGAAGTCCTTTTCTTGATTCTTTATCCACTTTTGAATCTCTATCTTTGATGGGAACCACCTTGACATTCCCTCAAGAAGATTCATGTCCAGACAACGGAACCATTTGCTGGCACAGGGGAAAACCCAGGGTTTATCTCTAAGAGCGCACCAATAAGCCCTAACTACTGGCCCTTTCGGCAACACCTATTAGGAAGATGCAGTCTCACCCGAAGTAGCTATGAGGGGGTTGCAGGATAGTTATGTCTACAACCAGAAGGAATGCAAAGCGGATTCACAGGAACCAACCCACAACAATCTAGTATTATTTATCCTCTATAATCTATTGCACGAGTTATATCTCATATCTAACACATTATCATCATAGCATTTTATTAAATGAAAAAGAACAGAGGATCAATCACACACAACACAAGATATACATGGTTCACCCTCTCTCTAGGGCTATGTCCACAGAACTGTTCTTTATAATGTATTAAGATGAAGCATACAGTTCTTCTCTGCGCTCTTAGCTAGCAGATATTCTCTCTTCTCCTATCTATCTCTTCCTTCCCTATGCACCCAGCTACAGGGTTGATCTTTGCACCCAGCTGAAGATATTACAATACAAAAGGCTCTCGTACTTAGCACTTCTCTCTCTCTTAATATTACTCGCTCGATCCCACAATGACAAAGACAACAAAATTGATCATAACATCAACAACAACCCAACCCAGGTATTTTAGACCTCTATGTATACATTACAATAGCTCACCGACATCCTTAGGTTGAAACCTAGGTGTCACAAACCCTAGATACCAAAACCCTAGGTCAACTTGACCCGCATTTTTAGGGCTTCTCCAGCCTGTCTTTCCTTCCTTCTCACATGGTGCTCCAAATCATCCAACAGTGGTTTTTTCCGCTTGTTGAGTTATCCACGATCCTTATTTCTTACTGATCTGTCATCCTCGATCTCCCTATTCAACGGTTTGCTTCCTTTTACTTCATTCCGCCTTTTCTACTCTTTTGCTCACTTTGACCCAGTAACAGTCACGGTGTCTTCCGCATAGTTCACATTCTGCCTTTTCTTCCTTGATCTTTGCTTACTTTCATAACCAGGGGCCAACATGTGCATCAAACTTCTTCTTTGGTTCGACATTATTCTTCGCCCATGGGCGTTGTGCCGGATCTTGTCTTATTACGTCGTTTCCTATTTTATCTCCTTCCTGCGTAACTATGTTGATGTTTCTTCATTCATCCCTTACTTCCACAAAAATCCACTGAACATTCTGGTTGTTCTGATTTCTCTTTTCCTGGATCTTCCCTAATAGTGTAGGAAATTCTTTTGTGCCATGATCGGATGCGCGACAATACATACACGTCGCAGGTGGAAGTGGACATTATTTTGCATAGTGTCCTGGTTGTTGACAGTTGTGGCATACCACTAGTCCTCTACCTTTTCCAAAGCCTCCTCTTGATCTTCCTCCACATCTGTAGACAACACGATCCCCTCATGGTGAATTGTATTGTGGATCATGATTATACTACGCAGGATTATAGTGTGGTTGCATGGTATTGTACTGCGGCTGCATAGTGTGATATTGTTGTTGCACAATGTTATATTGTTGCTATAAAGTGTTATATGGAGCTAGTACTTGGTTAAATTGTGGTGTGGCTTGCCCGGTCATCATTTCTTCCTACACCCTATAAGCATCTGATGCTCTTTCCCTCATGAGGTCCATGGTCCTCCAATATTTGTCATTGTGGCCTACTGACTTGCAAAAGTTGCAATATGAGCTCTTCGGTACTATCTGGTACTTCTGCATCATTGAGCAGTGATATGGATCATGCCCATGTTTCTTACAGATCTCATACCATAGTTCTCTTGTTGTCAATGGTTTTGGCATTCCTTTTTCCATGTACTTCGCGAATGTTGGACATTCGTTCTTATGGTGTCCTTATGTCCTACATGTGGTACACCAAACAGATTATCTTTTGTCCTTACCTTTGTTCTAGTTTAGCTGAAATGTTAAGTTCTTCATATCCTCCTTCAGCTCCTCTATGGCTGGATCTATCCTCTAATATTGGTTCTCTTCTAGTAGTAGGGATTCATATAGATCCTTTTCTTATGTCTGAAAATTTTGTTGTCGCAATGGGTATTTTAAGTGTGGTAGCAGTGAATTGACAAACAAATGCCTATCTTGCATATCTGTCATGACATACTTTAGCTTTCCCTTCAATCGTTTGAATCTCTAGTCAATCTCCCATATAGATTCTCATGTTTTATGTCTAATCTCTATCATCTCGTTCATGTATTGGTCCTCTGAACTAGGCTTCTGGAATTCATTTATTAATGACTTTTTGATATCTCCAATCATTTTGGCTGTCCCTAGTAGACTGTTTGTAGCTAAACTCGTGTACCAATCCATTATGGGATCTCTTAGCGTGATATCTAACTGTGCAAGTTTAGTGTCCTCATATGAGATATGTTTCTCTTCCCATATATTTTCACAAATAAACAAGTGCTTCTTAGGGTCCTCTGATGCCTCTCATTTGATTTCTGGTAACCTGGTGGTGGGATCATGTCCTATCATCCTGAATGTTGAACTACTACCTCCACGTGGTGTATATACTTGACTAATGCTTCCTGAAATGGCTCCCCCAGTTGTTTTCCCTTGTGTAGATGTACTTCTTGCTATCTTCCTTCTCCCAAAATTCGGTTTTCTAAATGGTGGTGTTCTTCTTGGTGTATTAGTCGCACATGGGTTTATGGGTTCCGCACTAACACTGATATGGATAGGAGTGTTTCCTTATATTTTTTCTCTTGGACCTCTTTTATTCCTTTCAAATGTTGCGTGTAGGATTTCCTCAATCTGCTCCATAGCCCGGAGATCCTATACCTCTTCTTAATCGCTTTCCAAGCCTTCCCTCGCAGCTACGACTCTCTTCTTGGTGTTCACCTTATATTTGTAGGGTACTCCACTATGCGTTTTTCCATTTGTTTCCATGATATGCTTGATCTGATCTTCTTCCATCATAATTGGGTCCAAGGCCTCCTCCTTATTTCCTTTATCCATTTATCCTTCCATTTATCCTTCTCATGTCAGTGCTTCCCCCCTTCCCCCATGCACGCAGGGAAGTTTATCTATGTGACTCCATTGTCATTACACCTTTGTTATATAGTAATATCTTAACAGAAGTATATAACGATCTGATATACCTACCTCAAGGACCCTTCAAGAACTCTTGTTCAACTGCATTGTAATACTTCATTGTATCTACTGCAAATTCTGTGATAAATCTGGCAACAATGTTGTCTAACCAGAAATATGATGTCCACGTAAACTTATTATCAACTCGTTGTAATTGCATGATCTCTACAAGATTCCACTCTAGCTACCTGAGCTAGTTTGTGGTATGTTTGTCTTTCAACCTTTTTATCCACTCTTGCAATACATGTGAGAAATCACAGAAAAATACTTCATGCAAGTCATTGAATACATACTTGTCCAGGTATTTGCGTGATGTCAACTTCGGGTTTCTGTTATCTTTCTACGCAAACTCCAACTCCTTTGTTTTCAACTAGTTCTCTATATCTACCTTCATTGGATTCCATGGTCTCAAAATTCCCTTTTATATTCTCATTCTCTCAACGTCTTGTCGTCTGGTCCATCTTCAACAGATATCATTCACTCAAGACCATTTTGTTCCAACCAACCAGAAATGGAACCATTTGTTGGATTTTACTTCTTTTACATAGGATTCTTTATGGGTTATTCTAGTCCTACCTCCCTATCATAGTTTGACATCGGTTCAGATTTGATAAGATCTCAACAAAATCCCTCTAAAACTATCGGCCCCTCTGGTAAACCAGAAGGCTACGCAACACGCAGAGTGTAATGCTCAGTCTCACCTGATATAGCTCTATGGTTGGCTACAATACTCCGGCGTTTGCAACCCTAGAATGAGTGGAGATCTACGGTTGCATCTTGTAATCCTTATTTATTCAGTCTAACATTTGATTATAACAGTCATTCTATTCATGCATGTGAAATACCAAATCTAACTAGTTAATTCATTCATATAACATTCACCATTTAACAACAATAAAGACACATGCATTCATTCACACAACACATGTGTTACCACAATTCACCCCCTCCTAGGATACGTCCACAAAGATCTGGATCTAAAGCTATTTATTATGGTTCATTAATATGTCACGTTGCGTGTGTTTACAATCTTGTATCTTACTCTCTTCAACCGACTCCTCGATCCCTGTGAGGTTGACTAGATCGCAACAAGCTCCTCAACATGCGATCTAACCATCAGGATCAAGTCGCTCATAGATTCCCTAGCTCCCCATCTTATCGACTCATACAACTATTACACTATCTCTTCCTCGGTTAGTCTTTCCTCTCTATTTCTCTCTCTGGTCCCCCTCTTCATCTAAGTACTACCTATTTATATTCTTGGCTCATCATCCATTACAATATATTACAAAAACCCTAACCCTAGCGTCGTTAGGTCTTCCTTGCATCCACGTCTTGCCTGCTTCCCTTACATGTGTTTCTTTTCCTTCCATCTATCCTTTCCTCCTTTCATGCTTCTCTTCCCAAAAATAACCTTTTCTCCTGACTAGGTCAACATCCAACAACAGCTCATCTCAGGGAGTGCTCCACATCGCCAACATGTATAATATAAACAAGTTGGGTAACGGATGCAAGGCAACTCTTTAGGTATGGCATTATAATGGTAAACTCGAAGTTGTCAATCAAAATGAAAATTATATATAATAAAATTGTATATGAATTATATTATAAGCATGTAAGCATGTTTGTCAATCCAAATGAAAATTATATATAATAAAAATAAAAATTATATATAATAATATTTTATATGAATTATATTACATAATTATTGACTATTGATGTTGTCCTTGGTATCAAAACCAAGGAAAGTCAGCTCAGGGAGTGCTCCACATATCCAACATGTATAATATAAACAAGTTGGGTAAATGATGCAAGGTAACTCTTTGGGTTTGGATAGAGAGATAAAGAAAAAAGTGTGTAAAAACAATCTAGTTGTTTAAGCCTGCACATGGAAATAGTAAAATAAATCTAGTTGTAAATATTATTATGGGATTGGTTCCAAAAAAAACTTGATAATCGTCCACACTAAGACAGTATGTCAATAATCCTGTCCCAATTTCAATAAGAAACAGAAAGTTGTTAGAGTTTCTAATAATATGCACAAATACCCCAATCTTTAGCTACACAATAAAATCAATGGAAGACATTATTGCAGGTATACAATGTGAACTTAATAACTACAATATCAATTAGATAAATGGATTCATCGTTTTTCTCAATAAAATTTACAAGCATGCATGCTATATGGATGCAAAAAAAGTTTGAAGTTGATTTATAAAAAAAAATGTTACTTCATGTGTTCCTTGTATATCATCTGGTTTTTGTTGTAGATCCACTTTTGGCCAGACATCCTACCCACTTTGCATGCACGTCATTTGGATCAACTCAATGAATTTGATTTTCCTGAAATTTCCTGTCAGTACTTATTAATTTTGATTTTTTTGGAAGTGGTGCAAGGTTGGCTTGATTTACTCTACACGTCTCTTTTCTTTTAGCACGCCCACATAAAACATTAAATCCATGTGTTGGGAGAGAGTTCTTACAACCATGACAGTTTAATCACTAAAAATGTCATCCTTAACAGGGTTTCCATTAAAAAAAAATTATGGCTTTCACCACTCCGAGTTTTTCATTAAATTTTTTGTATGATTTCCAATCACCTTTTCATAGAATGAAGTTTTCCTTCCTGTTCTGGAATGTCTCTATGGATGACATCATGATCCTTCCCAATCATAATATTTTTGGTGCACAGTGTATATAGAGTGGTGGATTGGATGTGGCCTTATGTTCATTGATTTTAAGCTTAGTAACAGAATGAAGTATTTTTGGAAGCAGCTCACAGTTGATGTCCCGGTGCTCCAAATATACTCCATTTACGCTGGTTGAAAGAATCCCTGACGATCCCTTAAGAACAGGAGATCGGAGGTTATTTTTGGCTAGATTCTATACTATAACACAAATTCCAGAATGCAAATTCAAGAAAAAAATCCAAAACAGAAACCTGTGCATCGATTGTAACTTCATATAGTTTTGGCGAGCTTCTAAACTTGGCTTCAGCTACAAAATTCCCGTAATGTATCCTTTTGGAAAGGGCCTGTGAGTATGTAATTTAGTGATAACAAAACATCATGTCCTTGGGAAAACAGACACCAAAATAGTTGTTTAAACCTTTCAGCCTTATTCTTACCAGAAAATACTTTTCATGAAAGAACAAACATTAAAGTCCCAACTAGGTAATGCTCAACATACCTACAAACACATGGTATCACAGACTACAGTTTTCCATCATCTCCCTTGGAAAAAAACTGTGGAAGCAAGTTTTAATAATACATACTCCAAATCAGGTTATTTATGTTGATAGACCAGGTTGCAGGGTGGAGCACCTGTAACAAAAATGCATGATTTTCAATACTTCCTCATCATGTCAAAAATGCCCCTTCTTATGCTTTCCCTATTCAAATTTGATCCTAAAGGAAAAATAATAGAAAAGAAACACATAATTGGTAGTTGTAGGATGTGTCTCCAAGTTCTTAGGTAATGATTTAAGCTACACAGTTTTGTAAATTGTTTTAATTTTAATGAGACATGGCTCTCTCAGTATCTAGCTTTAACAGTTCATGTTTGAAAGTTATCAGGCCTATACTAACATAGATCTATCAAGCCCATCGAGAGGGATCAAAATACTTCAAATGCAAACATATTGATGCTTAACACGGGATTAATATGGATCTATGCTTATGTGTATGTATAATTAACTTCTTTCAATGTAAACCTTTATCGACCATTACACACAAAGATCTCCCCCAACACATGATTTAGTTTTTCCTATTGATGTAATTGTTGATAGTGAATTCAAATTTTCCCTCTCCTTGGCATGTTTTACAGATTTAGCTAGTTGCTTTATAATTTAGCTAGTTATTTGGTAGCTCCTTTTTCTCTATCGACTGATGTTCAATAGAGAACATTTCATTATGTCTGAAAATGTCTATTCTATTTTCTTTTCTTTGTTGTTCCTTCCTATAAATTTCCAGAGATACATCAAGTTCCCCTATTTTTTTGAGCTTCAAGTAGACAATGTTCAACACATTTTTATAAGTAGGTCAAAGCAAAATCCTAAGTAGCATGATCTAAAATTCATAAATAGCCTATGTGGATCTCCTATGCCATAATGAAAATGGGTGTTTAATAAAAATGAAATTACAATTCATTCATTAACAACCTATGAGTATCTCTTGAGCCATGATGAACATGGATGTTTAATTATCATCAAATTACAATTTAGTGCTAAGCTTAACCAACTCAAAAGGAAAAATCACTTTAACAAAAATCTAATTGGAAAAAAAATTCTTGTTTTTATTGAAATTGATGCAACAATCCAACTCTTTTCATATCAATTCATTTGGACCAATCCATTAATTAAACCTTGTTAATACTTTTCCCATTAAAAATTGAAAAGTATTGAAGTAAAATATCTTTTAATTGGGAATCAACGGTAGTACTTGTGGGTATTGTAATGGAGGAAGTAAAGGGTCTGGTAAAGCATCAGGAAAGAATGGATGTTCATCTGAGCTTTTGTATCTTCCCACCTGCACATACGGGTGTGACACGTTATTTTATGGAAGCTTTTAGATGGACATATCAATGTTTTCATCTAATCATTCTAATAATGAACAGAGAACCCCTTCATACAAATTTGGAAGCAATCCTGCTAAATATGAGCCCATGGATTTCATTAGTTAAGTATATTAACATTCTGTAGAAATATAACCAAACAAAATAGGAAACTCGGATGTTTTTGAAAGCTACTTGAATTTCAATTATCTCACTTTGGCATGGAGTATTTTGGTTTCTCTGACTATGAATTCTATCAGGGAGCCACTGAATCCATACATGGTGAATGCATTGACATCGTAAGTGGTGCTATTGTAACAGTATTGGGCTCTCTCTAGAAGGTTGAAAATGATGTTGTCCTCTCAACGGATCAGAGAATCATGGATATTGTCCAGGGTCTAATTATTGCTCAAATCTAACCGTTTGTTCTCCACCCTGTAGGGTCAGATTCTTGCTCAAATCCAACTGTTTGTTCTCCACCTTGCAATTTTAGAAGGGAATTTTAACTATGAATTATATAGCATTGATATAGATACATCGAAGAAATAAATTGCAATTCAAACTTCTGCAAAAACATTTAAGGGTGAAGAGACATTGAATTATAGAGAGAAAACAAACATGAATATATTTAAATAGTCTGTCAAAATGTAATCATATTTGAAAGTGAACACATATCGAGCTTTCTGAAATGGATTGAGAAAAACTCGGCTTTCACCATGTCTTAGTGTGAAAACACATTTGAGTTTTGCACAGAAAAGAACAAAAAAGAATAGAAAAACTGGAAATTAAGACAGAAAACAAACCCAAATGTAGGCGAAGCCAAAACCTGGGATATTTGAAGATCAGAGGATTTCACGGAGAAAACGAGAAATTTGGAGAATTAAAGGAAAAATAGAACGATTTACCAGCTCCTTCTCCATCTCGATGGCTGCATATTTATAACTACTTTTCTTTCCCGGATAGCTTCTGCAAAACACATAGAATTTATTGAATCTTGACCTCGCCTTCTCCATTTCCATCTCCATCTTTTTCATCAGTCACTATCTCCGTCCTTCCTCCTCGCAATTGTCTAGTTTATTCGCGAGTACTATATTGAACCTGCCACTATGAATGTCGCTACTTATTGGCACAAATATTATAATAGAACAAAATTTCACACAATTATAAAGAGCAGACCATTTATTCATGTGGTTTCTATTCCTCTGGCCATTGCCGAGATATGGAACAAGTAGAGGGATCATGTGGATTGTGGTTATAAATTCTAGAGGGGTTACAATGAAATTTTGATCCAAGAAGACACCTGCACACTGTCAAGCCATCTAAGCTTCCAAACATGCAAAGGGTACTTTGATGTATTGTGATCTAAGGGATTGAGGTGACTATAATTTTCTCAAGCCCAATTTAAGCATCAACATTCTCTTTTCTTCTAAATGCATCTGCACAAAACAATTCATGTTCCATCCATTCGAGCCACTCCATTACTCCAGTCGATTGAGAGGCCAGAGATACACATCAATATTGGTTCATAAACTCTGTTAGCACTAGAAGTCACATCTGGATTGCAGTAGTGGTAAGCCCAGTACCCATCATTTTGTATGTCACAATGAATAATTTAAAGGGGGTCGAATGGGCGCAGACTCAGGATAATATCGTCTAAACTCAGAAAGTTGGACCAGCATGCACCTGCAAATGAGGTCTTGATTCAAATTTAATCAGTAAGTTGTAGTAAGGGTGAGCAGGAGGAATAAATTGAGGAGAAAATGAAAAGGTCTTCTCTGGAAAACAGGTCTACTAGCAGCCTAAGGAGGAAAAACTCAGAAAACAAGGTCTTCTTGGATTCAGAGTTTAGGATACTGAAAATGTTATAGACGGGCTATAATCCAACATCCATTACAACTCAGTCATAAACATCCATGTGAATCCTTCAATCATGAACATTCAGTATCAGAGGAAATAATGCATGGAAACAGGAAGATGAATTTCATTAAACCAGAAGTCTTACATCGAATTACATAACCATATAACTAGAGTGCCTCATAAAAACTTTACAATGAGGGAGCGTTGACCCGGATTATTTTCGGTACGAAATGAGAGCAGATATATAACACAGAAATATTTAGAGATATTACAAGAGAGACAACAATATAACAGAGATATATCGGAAATAACAAGAGTCACAGATATACAGTAATACACGATTTCTATTAATGAAATAAATGTACAAAGACTGTAAAATACAGAGTGAAAGACTCGCTAGAATGGTGGTAGCTTATCTCTGAGAAGAGATGTGACGGCTACTCGCATCCATGAGAAGATGATTATTACAATGAGGCTCTAAGGGCATTTTTAACATAAGTAAAATCCAAAACCCTAACCCCGAAAGATGAAAATCCAAAAGGTTTGTGGGCCCCGATGGGGGTAGTTGATACGTCAACTTCGCAGGGGCGTAACTTTTGCATACGATCTCTGTTTGGGGCGCATGATAGCTCGTTGGAAAGATCTATTCGAGAACTACAACTTTTGGGTGAGAAACATGATTTATGATCCATGTTGCTCCCCATTTTCTCAAAAAACATCGTTTAGGGCCTCAAAATGGCCCTGGAAGTTAAA
Source organism: Picea mariana (assembly GCA_032191745.1). Taxonomy (NCBI): domain Eukaryota; kingdom Viridiplantae; phylum Streptophyta; class Pinopsida; order Pinales; family Pinaceae; genus Picea; species Picea mariana. The sequence continues at coordinate 23,892 of JASDQU011442246.1, read as the reverse complement.
AACTGCTAAAAATAGTAAATTACCAAAATTGCCAGAAACATGTTTTGGGCCAGTTGGAGAAGGTGGGTGGCCACCGATATCCACCTAGATCAATCCTCCCTATTTAGGAAGCAATGGTCTCCATTGCGTTGAGTTCCCGGGGGAGAAGGGAAAGCGATTGCTGAATCTGAATCTTGGTGAGTTGCTTGCTTTGTTGGAATTGTCGCGTTGCTTGGTTTGTTGAAGGTCGTCACGAACCTGTGGCTAGAAGGGTTGGACCTTTTTAACTAGTCTCGCCACATGAGATGACTATGTGCAGAAGGAATCTTTGTGTTTTGCTGCA
>JASDQU011442246.1:0-16443 GCA_032191745.1 Picea mariana | reverse complement strand
AATAATTACAGGAAATGCAGGGAAATTAATTGATGAAATCAAGGAGCAGTTGTCACAAGTTTTTGAAATGAAATATCTTGGTGAGTTACATTACTGTCTAGATCTTGAAGTTTGGAGAAATGCAGGCCAAAAAAAAATTTGACAGAGTAAGTATGTCAGAGAAGTACTTAAGAGATTTAAAATGGATCAGTGTAAATCTTCTATCATTCCCATATTGTAGTAGAATGTGAAACTTTCTTGTGATGATGGTTCAAAGGAAGTGAATGGCACTATGTATAGACAAATGATGGGTAGTTTTAATTATCTCACCACAACCAAACCTGATATTGCATATTTTGTGAGTGTGTTGAGTCAGTTTATGGAGAAACCTCAAGAAATCCATTGGAATGTAGCAAAGGCGATACTCAGGTATCTAAAAGGAACACTTGATTATGGTATTAAATATATTGTTGCATATGATGTTGATTTGACAAGTTACTCATATTTTTATTGGGCTGGCAATCCGGATGATCGAATATCAACCACTGGATATGCATTTGGCATTGGATCCGGGATTGTTTCATGGAGCAATAAAAATCATCCTACTGTATCTTTTTCTTCTACTGAAGTAGAATATAAATCCTTGTGTGCAACAACTTGTGAAGTTGTTTGGTTGAAAAGACTTCTTCAAGATGTTGGAGAAGAACAAAAGGAACCTATAATGATCAAATGTGATAATCAAAGTTCAATCAAGTTGGAAAATAATCCGATTTATCATGCAAGGACAAAGCATGTTGATGCTCAGTTTCATTTTGTTAGAGAAAAGTTGCAGTTCAATGAAATAGCTCTTATGTATTGTAATACTTGTGAAAATACTGTTGATATTTTCACTAAGACTCTTGGAAATATTAAGTTTGAGATGTTTAGGGAGATGTTAGGTGTAGAAGTCAATCCATTCTCCATTAAGGGGGAGACTTGGAAGTAATGGAGAAAGATCTAGTTACATAGACAAAATCTACTAGTGTTTAATGTAGATCTCATTTTCCTGTTGTTTGTTGTAACCGCCTAAGTAGACTGGAGTCCTATATTATGATGTAATCTGTCTTCATTGAATAATAAATTGTGAGCATAGTCTTTATTATGAATTTTGAAATGTTGGCTTGTCAATAACTTTTGTGATGTCTTATTCCATTTTTTTGTTTCATAAACTTCTCATTTCAAAGAATAAAAAGAGACCAAGGACTAAAGACACAAATTTTCTTTCACAAAACATTTAATCACATCATCAAGGATTGTCCCACCATTAAATGATCTATTTTAGAGTGGTTAGCGCACTATATTTAGTATATTTTGAGTCCATTTTCAAACCTATTATCAACATGTACACCAACAATTGGTTCCATCATTAAATAATATATTTTAGATATGTAAGCACATTACATTTTACATATATTTTTCAAACTTCCTTGAATGGAAGTAGGGGGGTAAATACACAACAAAAACAAGAATTGCAATTAACTCAGGTGAGCATTCAAATTGAAATATTTACACTCAGATCAAAAATCCAGAAGAGACGAATATGTGGAAGCATAACAAATCATTTGTTGATTCAATAACCATATAGTTTGTACATGGGGAACACACCTCAAGGATCCAGCACTTTGAAAGAGATTCTTCTCCTTCCTTTCTAGATTTTACATCAATATTTGATATCAATAATCTATGGATTTATCATAGATGATCATTCAACCATAATAAAATTATTTTCCTTGAGATGTTGTCTTATTTACCTTGAGAATCGCCATGTTCTTTGTAATTTGAGCCATTAATCCATGGAGAAGTTATATTTAAGTCTTTGATACATTATTACTACACCTTATTGAATTATATCCCTAAAAAGGACTCTTTAATCCTTGAAACCAAGGTTAACCACCCATGTCATAATCATTATTCATCATCTTTTCATGGACTCTCCATGTCCCCAAACCTTGGTTTTCTCCATTGCAACATTTTTAAATGGTGATCATTTATGATGAGGGCTCCTTCAATTTTTATTATTTAAACCACCATTCTCAGGTTCCAACAATACATAAGAAAATCCATTGCTCCTTGAAATGTGGTTCAATACCCAAACATCGATTTTAACCTCATGAACACCCCATGGTTTAATCCACCAAGGCTATGTGGGAAAATCTAATGTGCAATGACATACTCAAAGTATACAAAAAACTGTTTATCTGATTTAATGTCCCTTATCATGTCATCCCAACTTATATCCATGTTCATGAACAAAATATTTTTCAAATACATCAATACCCTCGTTACAAATTCAAAAAATTCCAACCATTTTCCAACTATGGAAGGCTTGGTTGGGAACCCCCTTAACTTGAATATTAATTCCAACTCTTGTTTTGTAGATACAGAATGTAACAGTGTCATTAATCAATAGAACACCCTAAAATTTAGGTCAATCACCACATGACCACGAGAATATTACAATCTTGACAGTAGGATCATCACTATCCTTGATTGCATACAATTAATTCATGGCTACTCTTAATTTGACTGAATAAGACGATACTAGGCATAGGTCTCTCCATTATCAATCCTCTGATTTGCAACATCCTCCCTAAATTTGATAGCATTTAGCATATAAAAAACACTCTAATTTTGTAATACCCCTAAGATGAACCCCAATTGTAAATGTGCATATACTTCATAGGCTGGTGATCCATGAATTTGGGGCTTGTGTTCCGATTTTTATATCTTTTGAGGCTAGAGTGCTTATGTAATTTAGGCTAGGGAGCCTATGTGTTGAAAGGCCAGTGAGGCTGAAAAATGTAATATGTAATCACACTCGATTATATTAATAAAATACATCACTATTGTGGACTAAGTCAAATGAAACTGTATGGGTGGATAGGACTCCAAGAGAGGGAAAGGGGGCTAAGGGATTAAGAAAAGGGGCTAAGTCAAGGGGGGGCCTAAACCAAGGAATAGAATAATATTATTCCTAAGTCATGAGATTTATGATATAATTTATCCTAATTTTCTAAGTGAGGGGAATGGATTATCAAGTGGAGTCAAAGGCATGTTTTAGAGTGACAAGTGTCAAGATAAGAACATGCAAATATAATGTGGGGAATTTAGTATAATTCCCATCATTCTTCCAATCATTCACGTATTCTAACTTCCATCATTCGTAACTTGGATGGAGAGTGTAAGAGGAAGCTGAAGTTGAATGTTACCTAGTAATTCCTTGGTGGTTTGGGTTGAAGAAGCAACTTGTCAGGCTTGTGGATCATTATCTCTTGGTGAGAGAATTGCTAGAAATAGTTTTTCACTGTGTGTTGGGATAGTGGGTGTTGTAACTCCTTGAGAAACCTTGTGTTCCAAGTGTTACGGAGCTCTGATACTTCTTGGTAAACTTGTTTCCAAATCCCTGGAAGGGAAGTGGGACAACCCGAAGGAATGTTGAACAGAGAATGGGGTACATTTCCTTGGGTGGGACAGGTTGTGGGGAATGAGAGTTTGTGAGCTTGGAACTATTTCTCGAGTGGGAACCTGGGCCTATTCTTTATTGTATTAATTATCATACTTTATTTTGGCTTGGGAAGCCTTTTCCCTCATGGAGTAATAGCCCCAGCTCGAGGTGACCTAGTGTTGAGAGTGTATGAACAACAGATTTTACGGCTGGGAGGAACATCTAAGATCTGCATGTCGTTGGTGATTTATAGAAAAATATAAGTGTTCTTTTATGTATGTTTACATGTTCATTATTGTGTGTATATTTATGTTAATTATATTGTTGTAATTGTAGATAATTATGCATGGTTGTGCATGTTATTGTTGGTTCTACATTATTGTTGCATATGCAAGGCATGGTGGTTAATAGCTAGTATATGTTAGTCAATTTTAGTAGCAATGTAAATGGGATTTTGGTGCGAGGCTTGAGTCGTTGTGTGTGATGGAAAATAGTTGTTGTGCATGGTACAAGGCCGGTTGCATGTGTGATTTGTCTCAGTGATTTATTTTTGAAATAACAATTGGTATCAGACAAGAATTTTTCTATGACATGACTTAGCTTGGGGATGGGTAAGTTTCTTTGTGGTATCATAGATTTTGGTTCAACATTAGACTTGTATGGGCTAGAGATCAATATGAAGTTGGTAAATTCATCATCTCATCATTTGAGTTACATTGAATTTGGGGGGAAACGGTAAACTATTAGCGAAATCCCCAAGTTTTTATGCAAATCCAAGTCAGAATTGCACTCATAATGGTTGTTACAAAGGGGTGATTTAAAATTCTAAGAGAATGAATTGGGTGGGTTAGGCAAGCGAGTCATTAATTTCCATGATGGTCGCAATGGTCATGAGTTGGAAATATGGAAAAATCAGCTAAGAAAATAAAGGACTTGCATGCACTAAGTATTGGTGTTGCACGGTGCAGAACGAATGATGGGCACAAAATATTGGTGAGTGGGGTGTGCGCACTAAAAATTTTTCATTGTGCAATGCAAAATTGTTGATGCACACGTAATGTTGTTGTGTAGTGCGTGCAGGTTGAATATTAGCACTGTGTAAAGTAGAATTGGTGGTGCACAGTTTGTGTGCATTGAATATTGGTTTTGTGTGGTATAGAGCTTGTGATATGCACAGAATATTGGTGTATGGTGTGTGCACATTGAATATTGGTGTTTCACGATGTAGATCTTGTGATACACATAGAATATTGGTGCATGAGTATGCATACTGAATATTGGTGTTTCATGGTGCAGATCATGTGCTCTGCATGGAATATTGGTGTGCGACACAAAAGTTGTGTGCACTGGATATTGGTGCAAAATGAAAAAATTGCATGCATTGTATGTTGGTGCATGGTACATAAGTTTTGCATGATAAGTGTTGGCCCTCAACCAAGTTTTTAGGATCCTTGGTCATGTTTGACCTATTTTTGGGACTTCGATAGGCTGTCGAAGGCAGAGCGCAAGTCGAAGCGGAGATCGCAGATCTCGGTCGAATATCGACCCCTTTTTAGGGCCCTTTTTGGGTTTTGGGATAATGTAATGGGTATGGGAATTTCAGCCCATGTTTAAGCTTGATTTTGTAATGTATAAATAGATATCTAGGTGATGTTGGAAGACCTCAGTGAGCTAAGTGTGAATGGTTGTAAGAGATTTGTGCATATTGTGTGAGACTTGCAAGGCTGAGTGCAAGTGATTTTAAGATATTGTGGAAGGATTTGTGTTGTAACCTAGCTCGGGGGAAGGAGGATTTAGCGGAGTGCACAGATCTCTTGTCCTATGCAGAGTAGGGTTTTTGTGGCTCTGTGCATGTAACTGATTGAAGAAGCTAATAAAGAAGACAAAGAGTTGGTGGACATAGCCCCAAGGTGGGGGTGAACCACGTATATCCTGTGTTGTGAATGCTTTGTGTGATGTATTGATGTGTTTATGTATTTACTTGCTTAAGTGGTTAATATAGATGAATGATATATATATCTATTGTGTCTTTGTGCTTAATAATGAGAGTGAATGCTAGATCTGACCTATGTGAATGTGCTTAGTTCTTGATTCTGCTAGATATGATTTGTCTCGTCATGCTAAGTTCTTCTAGATGTTATATATGATTAAATATTTCGATGCTCTATAAGTAGGGTTTTATCTACAAAGTAGATATTGGTTAATTATTGATGAACTATATTGCTAAGTGATTTGTGAAGGTTTTACAATCACAGATCTGTGTCCCAGCTACGATTGCAGACACTAGAGTCCTGCAACCACCCCTACCTCTACCTCGGGTGAGACTTCATCTTCTTCACAGGTGTTGTCGAAAGGACCAGTAGTTAGGGTTTTTTTGGTTCCTTCTTGAGCATCAAACCCTGGGTCTGCCCCTGTGCCAACAAATGGTTCTGGGGAAGAAGAATCTATGTGCGAAGATCTAACCTAAAACTGTGATTGTTGGGAATTGGGGAAGAAGAGGCTCTATGCGTAGATTTGTTTCCCTAGTGCGCAGTATTCTACTTAATATGAGAAGCTCTGTGCTAAGAAGAGAAGTCAGATCCGAAGAAAAGAGGTAAGATCTGTAAGCTTTGTGCTTTACTAGAAGTGAGATAAGTGGAAATTTTTGTTTCAAAGTATGGATCTAGGTATGTTTGATAAAAAAAATCCTAGCCTGAAAAGTAGGGCACAACTAGATGAAAGAAGGTTTGATATGAGTAGATCTGATAAAAGTAGTGAAAGATATGTTATTCCTATGCATAGAAAGAATGTTTGGACTAACCAATGGATGCAGGATCCTATAAAGACTTTTTGCAGGTTAGCTACTATGATCCTAGTGTGTAGTACAGGAAAGGTTGGGGATCGTTTAAAAGAAAACGAGGATTAACCCTTTGTTACAGTTGCAGAAGACTGGGACATCTAGCTAAGAAATGTCCTGGTAAAAGACCTAGTTGTCTTTGCTGTAAAGCTATGGATCATGAAGTTTTAGATTGACCTAGAATGATTTCTAAGCTTGAAATACTGAATATGAGACAAGAAAATGCTGAGAAAGATTAAGAAACTGAGACCGTGACAAAATCCCAAAGAGAATCAGAGACTATACTATTGTAGATAAAAGAAACCCTGAATGATCACCGACATATCAACCTGTCGAATATTTTTAAAGAAAAATAATGCATAGAAGAAAGAATAGGAGACTTCGACACTAACTGTGTTCTAGATGAGGAAACATGGGTGAATATCATGACAGAAAGAACTTGGAAAATTTTGGGAAATCATGCTATGATTCCTTCATTGGGAGGAATAGGATTATTTAGAGGAAAGATGATAACCCTATGTGGAAGACTCACCCAAATATCTATGAGTGCTCATGGAGCTTTGACAGAGGAATATTTTCAGGTTGTTAAATTTATTGAGAACAACACCATGTTTGCTATGTTACTAGGAAAACCTTGGATTAAAAGAGATCAGACCAGAAGAAAAGAAGAGGAAGCCTTAGAGCAGAAGAAGCAGGAATTAAAAGATTTCATGACTAGGAGGATCGCACACTTGATTGAAGAATAGAAGAATAGATCGAAGATATTTAAAACCATAAATTTGGATGTTGAAGTTGAAAGAACACAAGAAGACTCACAGACGAGTAGAGAACCTACCCCAGAGAGAAAATAAGTATTACCCTTGAATCCTACGAAAAAATCTCAACGGAACGAAGTTACTATGCCAAAAGAAGACAAGAATCAGAAATGAAAGAGGAATAACAAGACAAAGATCACTGGGAAAAAGGATAGAAGGCTAAGTAAGAAGAGAGAAAAGTTTGAAAAATTATAGAAGGTTCTAGAGGGAACTTCGCAGAAGGAAGATTTACAAAACTGGAACTTCGTCAGGATAGCAGGACAGCGCCACATGGCACTTCGCCAAGGCAAAGAAATATAGCCATTGGAAATAGTATAAATGTTAGCCCAATGCCCCAAATGGTTAGAACAACATTTATGGCCAAAAATCTCACCATCAGACCGCTAGGATTGCGTCGTAACGGACCAAACTAAATTAATGGAGGCTTCTCGCCCGTTGGAGAGATTTGTTGCCTAGTTATCTACTTATTTTGTCGAGCCTTGCACCGAGAACACTTTTGCTAACTATGATTATCTGAGCCCATAGATTAGTTGATTTCGTGAAGTGATCATCGAGATATCACCATCTATCCCATTGCATTGAGTAGTTGCTCTTCAACCCGAGATATTCAACCATGAGCATGTATGTCCGAAGAATTCATCGCAGTCAAAGAGTCTCTGAAATATGTACTCAACAACCTCGTGACTGAAAGAGTAATGTATGAAAGGGTAATTTCTATGGGTGTACAAGCATCATCGATGAGAGGAGTGCAAGCCTCTCTATTGAATTCTCACAGATCCGGACCATCCCGAGTCGTAGCGGAAAATAAAACCAAGCACAGAGATGACCTAGCAAATGCGAACCTGATCTTGACCATATTTTCCAACTACATCCTAACTTTGGCTAGCACGGTGAGTCGTTATAGCATGACGAGAGATTTTGAATACACCATGGTTACTGTGTACCTCCCAAAGGGGATACGCGTAGTTCAAGCACAGTAGGATAAGATTGCAACGTTGAAATTCAATGAATTCAACCTAAGAGATAGAAAAAACCATAGTATGCTCACCTTGTATAAATAATTGACCAAGATGAAGGGGAAGAACTCGAAAATATCTTCCAGTCGTGGATGATGAACTTCGCGTAGTCCACCTTGTTAAATGTAATGAAGATCCCACACTTTGGAAGGCACCAGGAAGTTAACGCATGTGTCAAGCTCCTACTTTCATGTTACCATGGTGGCTACTTATGTCTAGACCGTCATATCACAGTCGACCTGAGGCTAAGCCATAGGATCACCAAATTGAGTATGCAAGGACCCAACCCATAGGACTTCTATCCAGGAAAAGCCACAGATCACGCGTTAGCATAGAAGATCAAGGATACCTACAATTATGTTGAGAAGGGGACATGAGGCTACAAGGTAGCTTCCATCCAGAATGGCGCAGTGCACCTAGCATGTCAAATAATTGCAGGAAAGCTAGTAATAAAGAACAAACCCACGTAGGTCACTGGCTTCGTTGTGGACCTTGCGGGAAAATGTGTGGAAGGCCTACAGATGAACTGGGGAAAGTACCTAGTTAATCAGTTGGAATTGGATTGTCGTGAAGCACAGGATCAGGGCTACAAGTTCCACTTTAGCTGGCTCCTGATCCTCGTCATGTTTACTACTTGGGAAATGTCAAAAGGTGTGACCTTCCCAGACATTGAGTCGTTTGATCCGCTTGCTGTGAAGTTCACGATGCTCTGGTACTCAAGTGATATGGGAAAGCAATGGTAGTCGAACACAGTCTTTCACACCTATTATCTCCAGTTGAAGAGGGACATCAAAGTTGAACCTCGCATGACATCAAACACCCTACAGTGGTTTAGGCCCCTCGTGAAGTTCTGTACAGATCGACACTTCGTCTATATTACTATGTGAGCAGACGAACATAAGGAGGATCTTCAGTCGTACTAAAATCTCATGAAAGAAGACCTCAAGGAGATAACTAATGACTGGTCCACAGACCTCCTTATCCCCACTGACCCTGCAGAGATGCCTGACCCTGAACTTGACAACATGGAAGTTGCTCACAAGGAACACGAGATAACTGGAACCAGTAGAAGGAAGAAGACTGAATAAGTCCAAGACTTAAGCAGTGCATCAGAAAAGACTAATTTTGTATCACCTAGCCGAGGGGGAAATGATGAAATAGAAGAGACAAACGGAAAAGAAGATGAGAAAAAGAAAGGTGAAGTAACGCCACCTAGAGATGAGGCTGATCCCCTGAAGAAGAGGAAGGTTTCTCCCATGAAACCCACTTCCCAAAAGAAATCAAGAGCCACGTTAACTAAAATGCAGACTATGCTCACTGTCGATGATTTTGACTTCATCATCGCAGCTATGAACGATGCCTTGCAGGAAATCTTGCAGAATCAAGAAGCCAAGCAAGAGGAGATGTACGACAGAATCGAGGTTGAACTCTGAGGGGTACAGCAGGCCCTTCATTCTAGTCATGCAGTTTCCACTGCACCCCTATCGTCAGGAGCACCAAAGTTGGGATATGATCCATTCCAAATTCGTCGACTAGCTGATGCGACTGAATCTCGCCTTCATCGTGCACAGGAAGAAAAAGAACAAGCCACCCAGGCCTTGAAGCAAGTGAAAGAAGTAATTGTAGAACAACATTGAGTTGTATATCAGAAGAAGGTTACTCTCCAGGAAAAGTTCAAAGAGGAGAAAGCACAGATGCAGCAAGAAAAAGAACAGTTTCTCGTAGAGCAACTTGAAGTGAAAGCAACAGTCAACAGATCATTTCGCTCTATGACAGGCTTAGATTCAAAGGCATAAGACTGAGTCGAGCATCAATTAGAGCATCTCGCAGAAGCTATCCAGCAGCTACAGCAAAGAATAGCAGACTTAGAGCTCTGCACAGTGTCCAACACCTCGCAGGATGTGAGGGATCAAAGAAAAGCAACTACTCGAGGTGCAGTTGAGAGAATAAAGGCCCTTGCCATGGAATGTAAACAACTAAGTGATCGTAGTTCCTAGATGTATGAGTGACTCACTGAGAATTCAGAACTGAAGACACTGGAGTCACAACTCTAGAAGGCGAAGAAGCAAGTAGAAACAATACAGGCGTAGTTGAAGCCCCTGTCAATTGTTGAAAGGATGAAGTGATCCCAAGAGTAGCGTACTGCTCAACAATAGGTCCACACCATTTAGAGCAAAGTCATGGAAGTAACTCAAAGGCTCCAACCTATTCAGGATGAGAAGAACTGGAGTAGGTTGTCACCGCAGCTCACCGCTTAGAGGGACCTGTCAACGAATTTTTTATCCAAAAGTTTGTTGAGCAGGAGACCATGGCACAACAACAGGTTGAAGTAGCTTGAGCCAAGATCAAGGATTTTGAGGCAGAATTACCGAAATCAGAGTAACTTGGGATGAGTCACAGGTGAGTGTTGGGGGCCTATTGACCCTTGACCAAGTTTTGAGGATCCTTGGTCATGTTTGACCTATTTTTGGGACTTTGACAGGCTTTCGAAGGAGGAGCTCAAGTCGAAGAGGAGATCGCAGATCTCAGCAGGATCTCGGGCCCTTTTTTGGTTTTGGGATAATGTAACAGGTATGGGAATGTTGGCCCATGTTTAGGCCTAATTTTGTAATGTATAAATAGATATTTAGGCGATGTAGGAAGATGTCAATGAGCTAAGTGTGAATAGTTGTAAGAGCTTCGTGCATATTGTGTGAGACTTGCAAGGCTGAGTGAAGGTGATTGTAAGAGATTGTGGAAGGCTTTGTGCTATAACCTAGCTTGGGGGAAGGAGGATCTGGAAAAGTGCGCAGATCTCCTGTCCTATGTGGAGTAGGTTTTTTCTGGCTCTGTGCATGTACCTGATTGAAGAAGCTAATAAAGAAGACAAAGAGTTGGTGGATGTAGCCCCAAGGTGGGGGTGAACCACGTATATTCTGTGTCGTGAATGTTTTGTGTGATGTATTGATGTGTTTATGTATTTACTTGCTTAAGTGCTTAATATAGATGAATGATAGATAGATATGTTGTTGATTTGTGCTTAATAATGAGAGTGAATGATAGATCTAAACTATGTGAATGTGCTTAGTTCTTGAATCTGCTAGATCTAATCTGTTTCTTCATGCTAAGTGTTGCCAGATGTTAGATCTAATTGAATACTGCGATGCTCTGTAAGTAGGGTTTTATCTGCGAAGTAGATATTGGTTAAATATTGATGAACTATATTGCTAAGTGCTTTGTCGAGGTGTTACGATCACAGATCTATGTCCTAGCTACGATTGCAGACACTAGAGTCCTACAACCACCCCTGCCTTTACCTCAAGTGAGACTTAATCTGCTTCGCAGGTGTTGCCAAAAGGTCGATAGTTAGGGTTTTGTTGGTGCGCTCTTGAGCATTGAAACCTGGGTCTTCCCATGTTCCAACAATAAGTATTAGTGCATGATATAAAAGTTGTGTGCATTAAATATTTGTGTGTGGTACATGCACTAAATATTGGCATTGCACGTGTAATATTTGCACTTATTGAATATTGGTGCATAATACAGAACTAGTACACACGCATTCCTCAAAAAGGAGGAAAGAGAAGGAAAATTGTGAACGACAGGTGCAGGACGATTTGGTGGTCTATCACAGTAGTAAACCAATGATTTTTTGCAAAAAAATTGTAGTTTTGAATGTCATAATTTTACCGAGAATTTTTTAGGGCCTAAACAATGTTTTTAGGAATTCTGATTTTCGAGACTCTATGTGTAATAGACACCACATAGATTTTTTGCAACTTAAATAAAAGAACTAAAAAGGATATTTCCAATGAGCTATTCCAAGCGCAAAACAAATCTCGTATGAGAAATTTACAGCTGAGAATGATGCAAGGTAAAACTTCGGCATTGGTTTACTTCTAGAGGGCATAACTCCTTGCTTAGAAATTTGCTCAGTGCGCAAGAGAATTCTAGGGAAATATCATGAGCCATAGAATATGGCCATGGAGTTATATTAGGAATTTGGGTACCTAAAAGTGTATAGGAGGAGGGAGAAGACACTTATAGCATTTGGTACCAAAAATGAGTAAATGGGTAATGTTCAGATGACTATAAATTGTTGCTTATAACTCATAATGGAGCAAGGAGATAGTCATTGGAAAGGTATCAGATAGAGGATTCCAAATATTCACTCATAAATGTGAATTGAGTAGTAAAATTCACAAGCAATTAGAAAGAAAAATTACGGTGCACTTTAAGGGAAGAGTTGTGCATAATTTTATAGATTTGTTGAATTACTTGGTCTAACAAATACTATTCCATGCACATTTTTCATAATTAAAGGAACAAAAATAACAAAGTAAAATTCAGTAGAGGGACGAGGAATATGGAAGATCCACAAAGAACTTATAGCCATGAATATGAAGTCAAGTTATTGCATGTCAACATGGATAATGGAGGGACTGAATCAAATGGGCATGGAGAAGGTAAAGAGGAGAGCATAAATTTGGTAGAGACTATAAACAGTCTACAAAGAGATGTGTTGAGCTATAAATTTGATAATGAGAAGCTTATGAAATCTTAGGAGCATCAAAATGGATTGAACCTTAAGTTGTTGCAAATCTTGGATAGGATATAGAAGAAGATGGATAAATATACAGATTCAATTAAGTCATAGGATCACATAGCTCATGCCAAAAATGAAGAATATATAAGTGTTGGTAGACATCATCATCACTTGCCAAGACACTCAGTTAGGATAGAATAAAATAGTCCAATTTTATCTTCTATCAAAAAGCATAGGAGGAGTTATGGAGTGGATTAATTACAATGGGAGATGAGGAATATCAAACCTCTTACCTTTGATGGTGAGGACAGGAAATATGAAGATGCAAAGGCTTGGTTTTGGGGGATGAGAAATTATTTCCAATTGCAAAATTATTCCTCACATTCAAAAGGTGGAATTTAAATTTACCATATTAAGGGAAAAACATCAATGTGGTGGGACTAACTAGTCCAAGTAAAGAACATTGATGAAAAAAGGATCAATTGGAGGCATTTCAAAAAGTATTTTCAGAATAAATATTTGTTGAAGAATTATTATGGCAGGAAGCTGAAGGCGTTCTTTGAACTCAAGCTTGGGAGCCTGACCATGGATGTCTTGAGAGAACATTCCTAGAGATGTTGACATATGTTGACTTCATAAAGGATTTGTAGGTCAATATTCAAAGGTTCTTGAGTGGACTACCTTCCATATTCAGTGATAAGATACAATATGATGATCTCAAGACATTGGAGGAAGAAATAAGGAGATCCAAATTCCTTTATGATCATCATAGAGGAGGATCAACCTTTCAGAGAGATTGGGTTGAAAAGAGGAAAGGTAATATGGAGCAGAGAAATAAAGGATATAAGACACCATCCTTCAGAAATAGTTCTCAAGGACAATCTGCTCAAAATGAACCTAGAATTTCATAAATGTTGGGGAAAAGGCTAATGAAATAGCCTATTAAATGTTGGGGTTGTGAGGGAGATCACATGTACAGAAATTTCCCTCATAGAGGTGAGAGACTGAAGACTATTCATAATGTACAGTGTGTTGATACAATTGAGGACATGGAAAAAAGCATGCTAAGGATCTATGTAGCCTTGGAAAACAAGCAAGCTAAATTTCAGTCTCATATGATTGAAGTAGAAGGTAAGATCAATGATCAACCTATAGTTATTTTAATTAATCCATAAGGTAGCCATAGTTACATTGATCCTAATATTGTTGAGATATTTCATTTGTAAAGAAGCAAGCATGGGAAATATTGGTTGGTTCAACTAGATAAAGGAGCTAAAAGAAGAATCAATGAGGTGATTAAGGGTTGTCCAATGGACATGAATGGACTGAGCACAAAGGCATATTTGAATATCATATATTTTGGGTTCATATGATTGCCTAATTGATATAGACTGGTTGGATAAGAATAATTATGTCCTATATTTCTACAAAAATGCCTTCACTTGTTTGGATGAAGAAGGGAACTTGAGGATAGTTTAGGGAATTCCAAGGGAAATTTCTATCAGAGATATTTCATCCTTACAACTGAAAAGAAGATTCAGAAAAGGATGTCAAATTTATGCAACCCATATGGAGGAGGCATATAAGGATAAAGTGCTAAGTATTGAAGATCATCCAATCTTGAAATAATTTGAATATGTTTTTAGAGATATGTTGAGGTTTCCACCCAAGAGAGATATATATTTATCCATTGTTTTGATTCCTGGAGTTGCCCCGGTGTCCAAGACTTCTTATAGGATGAGTACACAAAAGTTGAAGGAATTGAAAATGTAGCTTGAATGAATTTTGAAAAAGGTGTATATGCTCCCAAGTGTGTCACCTTGGGGCGCCCCGATGCTATTTGTGAATAAGAAGGATGAAACCTTAAGACTGTGCATTGAATTTAGGTAGTTGAATAAGGTGACCGTGAAGAACAAGTATCATTTGCCAAGGATAGATGATATTTTTGATTATTTGAAAGATGTAAAGATATTTTCCAAGATTGATCTCAGGTCACGATACCATTAGGTGATAATTAAATAAGAACATATCAGAAAGACAAATTTAGAACAAGGTATTGCCATTATGAATTTACAGTGGTGCCATTTGGGTTGTCGAATGCACCAGTTGTCTTCATGTGTTTGATAAATGACGTCTTCATAAATTACTTGAATAAGTTTGTCATTGTCTTCTTGGATGACATATTTATCTACTATAAGTCTAAAGAATATCATGAGAAACACTTGAGGATGGTGCTACAATTATTGAGGGAGCGTCATCTATATGCAAAGTTGAGCAACTACTCATTTTATCAGAGGCAAATTCACTATTTGGGACATATTATTTCATAGGAAGGGATAGCAGTGGATGATTAGAAGATAAAATCCATTAAAATATGGCCAACACCAAATAATGTCTCATAGGTGAGGTCATTCATGGGATTTCCAAGTTATTATAGAATATTTATTGAATGTTTTTCAAGAATTGAACATCCAATCACTTCTTTACAAAAGAAGGGTGTGAAGTTCAAGTGGACCTCCAAGTGTGAGGAAAGATTTCAGCACTTGAATAATTTATTGACAAGTGCACCAATCTTATTTTTATAGATACAAATGAAGGATTCATTATGTGCATCAACACTTGCAAGGAAGGGCTTGGGGTAATCCTTATCCAAAATGGGCATGTGATATGCTATGAGTCAAGGAAGTTGAAAGAACATGAAAGACACTGTGCCATTCAAGATTTAGAATTGGAAGTCATAGTTCATGCATTGAATATTTGGAGGAATTATCTTATGGGAAATATATTCGATTTGAGGACAGACCATATTGGTCTGAAATATTTGTTTGGATAGCTAACTTTGAATACTAGGAAAATTAGATGGCTAGAATTCCTTAGTGAGTATGACTTTGATATAAAGCATATCAAAGGAAAGGAGAACAATGTGGATGGCGCACTCATTAGGAGTGTGCATTAAATGCATGATACATCCATTAGCATGTACAAATCTGATTTGAAATATAGAATTTTGGAAGTTGCAAAATTAGATCGGCATTATATGGAGACAAAAGAAATATTACAACAAGGTAATTTTCAGCATAAAATTAAATATTTTGAGTTGAGAGAGGATGGAATACTCATGTACAGGAGCATAGTGTATGTGCCTAAATATTAGGAGATGAAAAATATGGTGTTGAGAGAGATGCATAATGGTCCTTATAATGGGCACCTAGGTTACTAGAAAACCATTGCAGTTGTAAAGAGCCAATATTTTTTTCCTAGTATGAAGAAAGAGGTGGTTGAGTATATTGTCTGATGTTTAGAATGTCAGAATTTCAAGGATGAACACACACATATAGTTGGATTGCTACATCATTTTCCCATTCCTAAGTGGAAATGGGAAGTTGTGACAATTAATTTTATCACCAAGCTGCCCAAAACAATGAAGCAACATGATTCCATCATGGTGGTGGTGGATAAGATAACCAAAGATTCTCATTTTATTCCAATGAATCTCACTCACAAGGTAGATAACATTGCAGAGGTTTATATGTGAGAAATTTCCAAGCTACATGGTGTGCCTAAGGAAATTTTTTTTGACAGAGATCTCAAGTTCACGTCAAACTTTTGAAACAAATTATTTAAAGTATTTGGGACAAATATGAATTTTAGCACAACATATTACCCAGAATCGGATGGGGAAAAAGAAAGGGTCAATCAGGTGATTGAGGATATGCTAAGAATGTATGTGATAGATAAACCATAAAAATGGGAAGATTATTTACATTTAGTTGATTTTGATTATAATA
>JASDQU011442243.1:45685-58918 GCA_032191745.1 Picea mariana | reverse complement strand
ACGGAGGGTATCATGCCTGGGAACACCAGAAAGGGTCACTATGACTCCTCCCTTTGCTAGTTTCCTCCTGTTAGACTACTCTGGTGGTTGTGGGACTATTGGAGGATGGGCTCCTGCCAGTGTCAGTGGTCTACGGGGAGGTTGTTCCTCTGCTGGTGTTGACTCCTCCTCTGAACTAGTGGATCCACTGTCCTTCTCCTCCTCCTCACTATCCATGTTGTCTGTTGCTACCTCAATATAATGAATCTCTTCCTTGCCCATGCACCTGTGGCCTGGGACCCAAGGATCTTTGCAGCTGAAGAAAAGATTCTTCCTCATAAGCTCTCGCCTAGTATCATCATCCAACTTCTCCTTTCCCTTCCATTCTCTCTGGAATGGATTCATGTCTCAATCCTTTTGGGGCACAAATGGCTTGGAGAAAGTTTTAGTCTTTGGCACTAAGTTTTCTAGATCTCGAGTGTGAAGGATGGCATCCTGCAAAGTGGGAGGCATATATGCCTTCACCCATCCTCTCAAAGGCTCTGTGAGTCCTTGTGTGAATAACATGATCAGCCTGGGCTCTGATATATCTGTCACTACCATGGCTACCCGCTGAAACTCTGTGATGAACGCCTCTGTTGTGCCAGTTTGTCTCAACTAGGCTAGATCCCTGAACTGTATCTCGAGATCCTTCCTTTCAAACCTATCCATGAGCATATATGTAAACTCTGACCCAATGTCACCAGTCCATGATACCACCACTCATGTGCCTCACCCTCCAAGTGTAAGGTCACGAAACTGATGGCCTCTGTCTTGGTCATCTGGTTGAGCTTGTAATATGTGTATAGCTTCTATACCCAAGCTCTAGCAGTGTATTTGGACAATCCGTCGAAATAATGGATGGTGAGTTTTCCAACGTTTCGGGTGAAATCGAGGTTATTCCCTTGTTGTTTTTGTGGTCCTCCCCTCTACGGCTCTCTAGGGTGGTTCCTAAGTTTGAGTCCATATTACTCGACTAAGGTCATGTCCTAATGGAATTCATGACCCAATATTGCATACTCCCTCCAATACTATGCAATGCCATCTGCATGAGTGGGTGGCCTCTATGCTATTAGTGGAAATGTTGCTACCGGGGGTGTCATCTAGAAACTAGGAAACAAGGGTCTGGGAATCCTACTCACAAGGGTGTATATGCGAGAGGGTGACTGGGGTATACTACCTGCTCCTAAGTTCCCCTATGCTACATGTGGGACTTGAGTGTTTGGGGTGCCCACTCTAGCCAATCTATCAACCACCTATGCCAAGGACTGAGACATGGTCCATTGACTAGCTAACATATCATTGATAACCTGCATGAAAGTTGTCTCTAGATCTACGAGGGCCTTGCCACTTCCCTTTGGTCACTCATATCTGTCTCCTAGCATCCTCTCTGCCTCACACTCAGCCTCACACTCTACCATTCTCTTTGCTTCTCTTTGCTTCTCTGTGTGCCTCTTCCTCTTCCTCTGAGCTAGGAGGAAAAGGGGGGAAATCAGGTCTATGCCTTCTTTCCTTATGCCAATTGTAAGTGACATATTCGTCACCTACGTGTTCATGGCCCTTTGGGTCTTCTGCTGCACTCATTGTCTTTAGTCATAGGCTGGCAGGACTAAAGCTCTGATACCACTGTAATGTTCCTGACTTGGCTAGTCTATGAAACGCTTCTAATGTGTATAGGATCAATCGTTTACAGCATATAAATGGTCATACAAATAATACATGCGACAAAGGACTACAAATATTATATTATGATATCTCTACGGATTACAAAATGGCCGAATGTAGATGAATAAACTGACAATACTCGACTAGATCAATAGAAAAAGGATCTTAGCCAGAATACAAATAAGAAACTAAAAGATAATACCCGGAATATGGGAGCACTATGGAATCAATGGATGCGCTAGGACTATGGCAGCTCTGACGGTAACTGCTGGAAGTCTGGAAAGTTCTCCCTGTGAGCTATACTTCTCAGAATGGCTTGGAAACTGTCCAAAATGATGTGCTCTGCTCTAGTCCTCAGTACCGGTATCTGTCGAACCCCTATGTTGATGAATCAAGACCCCAGATGGATACCCATGGGGGAATGCACCCCTCTTCTTTTGGAAAAATGTGTCCTAGTGATTCCATCATTAGAATCAGACGAGATATGTCTCCTAGAATCCACTGAACTATCTCTCTTGAGATGTTCCTCTTCTCCTCAATGACAAGTCATAATCTGCATAATAATGAATCAGGTCGTTGACCCTTCCTTTATAGCTTTCCAAAACCCTAAATCATGTTAAAACCCTAATTCAATATTGACTTCCAAAACCCTGAATCACTGTTGAAACTCTAATTCACTGTTTACTTCTATTTTTATCTCATAATGACTTAAAAGCACTTTTAACCCTTTTTAGCTCAATGTCACTTTCTGAATATAACACCTGTGACTGGAGTGACCTCTAGTAACCCTGTTTACCCCTCTTTGGCCCTGGCTATAGTCTAACGGGGTGGTTTAGACCATTAAGCCTCCTCTCTGGAGCTCCTATTTGGAAAGGGACATTACATAAGCTGATACCCATAGGGTTTGATTTTCCACTAGGGGGATTCATGAAAGTCCATCGTCTGCTCCCACCATACCACTTTTCATATTTTTCATGCTCATCCATCCCATTACACTAGTCTGAGCATTGGGTTGGCCAAATATATAAGGTTTGTACATTACCTTGTGGGAAGAAGGGGCTAAAGCCCCGGAGGGTAAAATTAGCTAGAAAAAGATAAAAGAAAAAGGAATGAAATCTTGAGATGCTTCGCCCAGGGATCCCCGAGAAAGCAATAAAAAATCTTCTCAGCAAGAGCCAAAGGGACACATAAAAATAATAAAACAAGACCTATTTAGAGGATAGGGGGTCTCATCACAATCCAACCTATTAGGTCCATGGGAATGTAGCAGTATGACACTACCGACAACTGGTCACCATGCTAGGGTAGTGGCTCTTGGTGGCATATCCAAGAGAAAGGGGGTCTCATCACGATCCAACCTTCTCATTTCCGTGAGATTCTTGTGGGTAACATTACCACCACTGGTCACGACGTAAGGGCAGTGTCCCCTAACTAGCCTCTTGAAATAAAAATAAATAAGAATAAAATATAAAATGCATGAATGGGCTTGGAAACATTTGCATCCATGACAAGGTGCAACTCACCCTATTCAGAGGCACCCAAAAGTAAGCCATACATTACCCTTCTATCACTGCACCCCTTGCCCAGACATCCCTTACCACCTCATCCACTCACATGGCCTAGATTTGACTTCTTTCAGAAACATTTTGCATCCAATGAGCATTATCCCAATAGGACATCCTATCGTCCCCTCCAAACTTGGCTTGCAAATTTTCATAACATCTTTCAGTACTTGTCCGGGTAAAGGGGACTTTATGCACATGTTTAATAACTTGATGATTAGATGTGATTGTCATTTCTATGATCCCTATTACTTATGATCCCATGGAGGGAGTATCTGTTGATGTTGCAGGGCAAACCCTATGGAAAGGTATTGTTGAGCACTCAACACACCCTAAAAAGGTCTATGTCTTTTTCTTTTTTGGGTACCACTCAATCTTTTGCATCGATTGTCTTCACTTCAGTTACAAAATTGATACCTTTGATTATCTCATATGTTTCCTGAACGAACTAATTAAATTTTACTTGAAATTGTAACTAAGATTCATCTTAACCATAAAGGGGACTTGACAACCACTCAAGGAATCGGTGACCCAGAAGTTTCCCCGATGTGCTTCAAAGGTTTGACATCGGTAAAATTTGTAAGGTGGCGAAAATTGTTTGGAAAGTCAAAATAGTCGAGTACCAACCTTCATCGGCGTCGACCAATGAAAGAGTTTCTTTCCTATGAACAGTCCCAGGAAGGATTTCTTCGAAGATTGGTCCATTCAGTTTTGGTAGAAAAATGTAATAGTAATCACCGCGCAGAGGTAAGGAGTAAACATCGCCGACCACCGACGCCCAAAAAAAAATTCAACAATAAAGGCTCATAAAGTGAAGGCTATCCGAGAAGTTTCATACCCATTTTTTCCCTGATTACCAACCCCGATATCATCAGCATCAAAGGTTCTATCAAGGGGATATCAATATAAGTATTCACTCAGATATTAGCCGATCTTTGACCCCTACGCTGGGGTGATGTGACGCAACGAGACGTTTTACCTCCGTATGTGTCATATACGGCACATTCAAAGTTGATAGTTAATTCATAGATCGTGCATTAGTTACTCATTCGTGCATGAATCAAAAGGATCCATTAAACCCACTGATACAGTGCATCTTCTTCCATGCCTCTGCCATCAACTAGTTAAGTTTTATCTAGAGAAATTCGACGGTAATTTATTTTGAATTTAAATTCATTACTCATATTAACTGATTGATATGAATAGTAGTACCTCTCTAGTTATATCCTGTTTGAATCATTGTGCATGGTCCCATTCTATGCAGCAATAAATTCAGAACAAACAGAAGAGTGAAGCCAACAACCTGGAAGAAGTGCCCAAAGTTCAGTGAGTATTAAGAAATTATCTTAGCAAGCATTACAGGTATGTATCCTCTAATGGTTTTCTTACATTCCATTTTTATATGTCCGCACCCAACACTACTCTCTACACATGTTCAAAAGGAATTTTAAATTGCAGGAAAAATGCCTCCAAAGAAGCCTTCCACCAAGAAATCACCGAGAGCCCCTAAGCTGCAAGAATCAGAAGTAGGTGAAGGCTCCTCCCCGATAATTGTGAGACAATTACAGTTCACTCCCAAACCAGTTTCCATCATTAAGATGATCACCAAGGAGCCCTTTGTCCATCCCCTAGCTTTTGGATACATTGAGGAAAGTATTGGAGCCAAGACAAATTTTTCTCGTTGGGACGAAGTGTTCAAGAAAATCAAGAAAGAAGAACCCCTTAAATATACCCCACACAGTGATCCTGATATGAGGAAGCTCGATGATGAAGTCCTCCTGAATATTTGCAAGGATTATCTGCATATGGTGGCAAGCTGGTCTCTAGTATTTCCTTGCATTGAGCTCCTGAAGTGGCTTATTGACCACGCTGATGCACAAAAATGCTTGATTAACGATGATAATGGTGATTGCATCGGAGTCATCCTACCATCAGAGGTTCAGAGTTACTACAAGTTCAGGGAGCCTGAGCTAAAGATGAGCACTAATTTCGTTCTAAGTTTCTATGCATCACATGACACCAGGAAGATCATGGCATCATGGTGGAGGGAAGACAAAAAATTCACTAACCGGACTGTCGGCTGGTACCCGACGATCAACCTAAGGGAACCATATATATATCTCATGGCTCTACTTTGTAGGTTACATGGTGAGAAGGATTTCTCCCGGTTCTCAGAGGCCTGGATGCCTCTAGCTTATACAGTTGCCATTTGGGGCACGAGCTTCAATTGGGGTGCCATCATCTCCAAACAGTTAAGCACCTGCATAAGGCAAGCCTGGGTAACAAAGGAAGGAGTCACTCCTACTTTTTACATGGATTCATTTTTGCTAGACACTGTCTGCACCAGGAACGCTTTCGCTGGGATGAACTTGCATTGGCACTCTTCGGAGCTCCCGGTCCATGTATATTTTAGCATCTTATGGGAAATCAGGTACAAGAAGTCCTATACTATTATCTACGATCAGTTTATTGCACGCATTTATTCCTTTCTATTCAGGAAAGAATGTCCTAGGATGTCAGATGAAGCAAAGAAGGTTGTAGCCAAAGTTGGTCACTGGTATTTAGATGAGAGAGAAACCTACATCAGGGTTTTCGGTGCCACGGGGGCACCCCACTTATTACCCATTTATGTTCCCGACTGGTTGGTATTAAGTGAGATTTGTTATCAGACCATCCTACAAGGATACAATGCAACTCTAGTAAAATACAAGAAGCGGGCCTTCATACTGTTTGGGTTTCATATTGGCTTCTACATGGTCAAGGACACCGCTCATGATAAGAAACTCAAGGTAGGTCAATTATAATTTCGGTTCCAAAATGATCGATTCCGCAAACATGATCCCAAGGGCATGGTCTTATAGCATGCATCGCGGGTATCATCTTGTTGGCCTTATGCCCATGACCGGTTCGAAGATGAAATATTCACTAGGAATGCTCAAGACTAGAATGAAGTGGTATCAAGAAGGGTTGATCCCTGGATGACCAAATTCAAAGCTATGAGTTTGGAAGAACAAGTGACATCTTTGGAGTAGACAGCTCAGAAAATTCTTAGGGCTCAGGAAGGAATTGCAACATCTGAATCCAGTGAAGAAATAGGTGATCCTTGGGAAGACATCGAGGTGGAAACAGTTTACCCTGGATCCCCGGTACCAATTAGGGTTTCCCCTGAAGATCAAGATGCACAAGAAAGGGGTACGTTGTTATATCCGCAAACCGAGCTGCTGATGAAACACATGTCTGATGACCCGTATCTTTTCATAAGACTTGCAATTTCAAATACTGTCCAAAGTGTCCCGACGGAGTTGAATGATACTGGGTCCAAAGTCCTCAATAAGGCCCATGGGTTATGCATTAACCCTGGATCCACAACATCATTGATTGATCCTTCGGAAGGAGGGACAACTCAACCAGAGACAGGTTGGGTGTCGATAAAGACACAAGTGTCAAATCCCTTGAGCACTCTTATGCATATTTACAGCGACCATGGGAGTCCAGAACCTACTCACGACACCCCAGTGCGAGTCCAAGAGGAAGAAGGTCCCAAGAAAACCGCTTCCCCTGAGCCCGAGGTCCAAGACAAGCAGGTATTACAAAAGGAAATAGGGTCGGAAGGTTGCCTCGACACAAGAGATACCAACAAACAGGAAGCAGAAGTAGGTCCGAGTGATGAACCTCCACAAAAGGAAATCAATAGTTCTATTGTCGATGATCAAGTAAGAAATGAGTCAGTACCCGATGCCTCCATTGTGCCCAATATTCAAATCCTCAACGAGCGACAAGTAGAAGCCAGATCTACAAAGTAGAGTGAAGAATTTCAAGAACCCACTCTTGAGAAAAGATACATTGTGGGTAGCCTAAGAAACAACCTCACATGGGGAGATCAACAGATACGAGAACCAGTAGATGAAGTAGCAGAAATTTATGCGATCTCCTACGATCAAAAGAGGAAGGCCATCATTCAAAGGACTGCAAAAAAGTGAAGGATCACTTTGGATCAATCCATCATGGTTACCACAGAGGAGAAATTAATCAACACTATAGATGCTTGCACGTCCGAACTAATCGGCAAAGGAAAATCCCTCTCAGATGTCGCTTAGGAGAGATATAGAAGATATGAAAAGGAACTAGCCGACACCTTGAAAGAGCTCGAACACCTGAGCCATATTGTCAAATACTATAAAGGAGCTACACAGACCACTATGTATCTGAAGGGTGATTTCAATGGAGTTTATAACGAGTTCAAGAAGGAAAGGCACCTGTTAATCGAGAACATAGTCAAGTTCTAAGAGGATACTCTCATGGCACTTGCGACGTGCAAAGAAATGGAGAGGTAGCACGAAAAGGCGTAGCAAGCAGTAGAGAGACTCAAATACATTGAGGCAGTCCAGTAGGTTCAACAAAAGGAAAATCATGGAATTAGGCTGGTTGGAAAAAGTAGTCTCGACCGCATGAATAAATCTATCAAATACTAGGCAAAGATGACACGGGACCCACACTGAGAAATCCAAGAGTAATGGGCCAAGTGCCAGAAACACTGGGGTAAAATTAATAAAGTGATGAAATATGTTGGTCTCCCTGAATTCGACACCCCCAACGAATTTTATAAACTGAGCAATGTGCTCAATACACACTCCATACAAGACTCACTTTGGTCCAAAGAATGCGTAAATATAGCCGATGCAAAGCCAGGACAAGTGCAACAATTCGTGGAACATCCAATCAGAGCCCGGACCAAGTTGCAACTACTAAACGCTAGTTTGAGAAAGTACCGAACGCATGCAATAGATATCAGAGGAGTATATGCAGCCCCAATGGAACAACATAGGTTCCCATGGGCCCAAACCTATGAAGATTTGTTTATCAGCTGGTCTGAATATGAAGAAAGTCATCCATTTCAAGAAATATCCTAGATAAACTATTAAAGAAACTATTGGATGACCGTGCCACGTGGCGATTTTTGTTTGGTTCAAACTATACTTAGCTGTTAATTTCAGTTGAATTTTATATTATAAATAGAGACATCGACCGATTAGTCAAGGGTTGATGGTTGTTATAAGAACTCTTTCTTTTTTTTTTTGTTGTTAATAATTATTTTGAGATTTTTATGAATAGAGAAGTCCTTCTGGACCAAAGACAAGTTATTTTCATCAGATGTGTATGATTGGACTTGGAGAAGAGCTACTTCCTATCATGTTCCATGAATGATGTAGTAAATGAGTAAGTGCAATCAATTATGTTGTCAAGTTATCTGGTGCAATCTTTTGATGTTATTTTCTTTAATGATGAAGATATATCGTTGTGTTTTTATGTGATGAATGTTATGGTAGATGAATTATTTTGCTTATCGTGATCTTGATTACATATTTGTTTTCTTTCTATTAATTAGTTTTTCTCGGACAATAATTCGATGTTCATTTGGTTAATGTATTAGAACTAGGCCCTTTGGCATAGAATCACTGTCTGCATGTTTGAGTAGTGGGTTATCCCAAGCTCAGCCTCTTCCTAGTAGTCGAAATTCAATCATGTTACTTGTCAAGTTGGCTTATGTTGGCTTCCATATCTCAAACTAGTCCCTCCCAAGAGGAAAATAAAAAAAATAGCAATCCTACCTGAAGGGAGAGCCTTCACAAGAAAACACAAATCCCATCGATAAATTGGCCAAATCGCAAGATCTAGAGAACCATTCCATCTCAAATGTTGCAGAGTCT
This sequence comes from Picea mariana, assembly GCA_032191745.1. NCBI lineage: Eukaryota > Viridiplantae > Streptophyta > Pinopsida > Pinales > Pinaceae > Picea > Picea mariana. Next base: position 49,965 of record JASDQU011442243.1, on the reverse strand, counting down.
AATTGGGCCTCGGTGGTAGTTTTGGTTCCTGTTGTTGAATAAAGGGCTTTAAGACCCATCAAAAGGTACCTCATGGACAAGTTCCCATGGGGATATGATTATTATGGACCTCCATGGCGATAAAATCCCACCAAATGGATGTTGAGACCCAAACAGGGGGCAGAGATAGGTCAGAGGATTGCACTAGAGAGAGAGGAGGAAATTTCACCAAGAGGAGCCTGGAAGTCCTAGAACCAGAGGGGTTGTGCCTTTTCCACCATGATGTAGGCCTTGGAAGGCCCATAACATCTCCCAGATCACCCATGACATCATCCAGTGTTTTGGGATGTTTTGGAGCCAGTTGTGTGCCAAGTGGCATGTGTGGCAGGTTCTTGAGGCCCAAGAAGGTCTAACGTTTTGCTCTAGGAGGCCAACATTTCCCAAAAAGGGCCTAACGTCACCGTAAAGGGGCATGGCGTCATGTTAGCAACACATTTTAGTGTTTAATTGTGATATTTAATGTAAAAACTAGATATTATTTGTACCTGGACATGTTGGCCTTTTTTACCTAATTCTGGTCATTAGTATTGTATACATAGGGGGAAATCCTCCTTATTTTTCATCATCTTTCACTCACACTTGTGAGGTCTGAAATTTTCACCCTACTTAGGGTAATATGACTGAAATTTAGTGCGTTCTTTTTGGAGGAGGCTAATTTGGTGTTTTTTGGCATTTTCTTGGTGGAAAGTCTTCAACTAGGGCATATGCTAGATTATTCTTGGTGAATGTAAGTGAAATTCTGAAATTTTTCTTTCCTTTGAGTGGTTATAGTATCTTTACTTTGCATTTTTCTAATATTATGAAATTGATAGCTTAAAACCCTACGAGATTAAGCACATTTTATTGTCCTTATCTCAATAGCTATTCACTTACTAGAATTTTCCAAGAAGTCATTTTTATTGAAGTCATTGCTAAGGGACTTTCCATTGCAACACCCTAGAACTTACTGCTTCATCTGAGCTGCCATTTTCTTCATCTTGGTTGTCATTTTCTTTATCTTTGAGTTAAAGAGGGAGGAAAATATACTAAGGCCTAGGGTTACCTACACCTTAGTAGTCATTTTCCCCTAGGGTTTGGTGCTTGAATCCTTGGCTTACCAACACTTCAATTATCAACCCCTCTTGTCTTTGGATCTTCTATTATCATCCCTTACCTTCAACATTTTCTACCACTTTATTGACTCCATTTTCCCTAAGAAATCACTAGTCTGAGTCCTCACTAAGAGTGATTGACCAACACAACCTTCAAAACCTACTCTTTGAACAACTTACTAACACTTTCTAACCCTAGAATAGCTTGACCTACTAACAACATTGTTTTTGTTACTAAAGTAAGCTACATCCATTAGATGCAGAATTAAATGCTCAAAAAAGCAAATTGTAAAGGATTTATTATACTTCTTCACTGTGCTTCTGTCAAATGCTAATGTTATGACTTCAATGGTTGATGGTTTTTAGTCATTTTGAAGCTAGTTTCAAGACATTTTATGTGAAGTATTTCTCTATAAAAATTGTTGTTATAAGATTTTTATTTAGTTCATCATATTCAACAAATTTCTTTATTTAAGAAAGTCCATTGGTTTTATGAAGTTCTAACCAAAACGTGCACTTGCAAGTATATAGTTTTCTTGTTCCTTTGTTCCGGGCAAGTACACTTCTGACATATTATATCTTCATTGTTTATTAAAACCGGACTTTCTGATCGGTGGTGACTAGTGAGAGGGGACCTTTACCTAGATACTTTGACTTTGCCTTCTCAAACCCACAGGTAACCGGGGACGTCTCCCCTGGGCCTACCACCCTAAATAGAAAGGGACATTTTATTGAGGTGACAGTGATCGGATAGTCTCCCGTTATGCCAATTTTCTTTCTATTTACCTTTAATTCTATCAAAGTACAAATTGTGCGATAACATTTTGGCACTGTTGTAAGGGAAAACTGAGTCAATATTCCTCAAATGACACTCTTTTAGGTAGTCCTTTATCCAGAGAACTATTCTTACAATATTACCTGGTGAATCTACTGAGGGTGATTCCCTCATTCCTTTGATAATTTCAAGAAAATTATCTGGTGACTCCACTAATGATGAACCCAACCATGACTTATCAATGGGACCTGAGAAACTTCAAACCCTTGGACATAAGAAAAATCCTGGGATACCCTTGAAAAATGGTTCTGAGGTATGAAAAATGGCTCCCTAGATTCACTGGTAGTGATGGGGTTAGAGCCGACAATCACATGGAAGATTTTTGGGATTTATTTCTAATACACCCTATCAGTGATGATGATGAGGATTTGGAAATGAAACGCTTCTCTGCCACTCTTCATGGAAATCCTAGGAAATGGTATGATGATCTCCCTGATGCTAGCATCACATCCATCGACCAATTAAAAGAAACCTTTCTCAAGAAATGGGGTATGAAATTGGGAGATATCCAAATGTTACTGAAAAGACTCGAATATGTGAAACAAACTAAGCATGAGACTGTCATGGATTTCCAGGGTAGGTTTGAGAGATTGTTATATCATATTCCTAGAATCCATTATCCTGGAGACAAGTACCTCATGTATCTCTACACCAATGCACTCTTGGTGCATTTAGGGTTCCTCCTAAAGCAAAAGGGGCCAAAAACAATACATGAAGCTTATAACATAGCTATAGAAATCGAGAAAAATATCTCCTTGTCCAAGAAAGGACACCCCTTTCCCTAGATACTCTTAGTTTGTAGAGATTAGTTTTACTTGATACATTTACTATAATTTTACAAGAAAGAATGGAAAAATTCATCAACCGAGAAGCGGTTAATGAGGAGGATCCTAAGGGGGTTTTCCAATCCCATGAGGAAGAGCAAGAGATTACTCATTCTTATGTCAAGGATAATGAATACATGGTTGACGAGCAAGAGCCTGAAGATATCAAACATGATAATGAAGTATTGATGTGTGCTCCTCTTTCTGATGAAGCCATTCAAGAGCCTATTTCTTCTGCACAAGAAGATAAGGATGAGGTTAGTTACTTTCCTTTTTAGGATTTTGATAATACCTTGTTCTATGATTCAGAGAGTGAAGGAGAAGTGGAATCCTTGGAAAAGGTAGATCCTCCTTTTTTTATAGTTGAAGGTGTAGGGGAAAGTCATGAGGATGAGAAGATGATACATGTTGTTTCATTCAATGAAGACACCCAATTCCTCGAATATCCTGCACAAGAAGAAATAAACACAGTAAGTTACCTTCCTTTCCAAAATTTTGATGATCCTTTACTTTATGATTTGGAAAGTGAGGAGGTGCTAGAAGAGCCCTTGAACGTTTTAACCCATTCATGTCATGATGAAGATGATGAATTTGTTGATAATATTGATGAATTCATACTTGTTGGGAAGTGTAAATGGGGTGTGATTGGATATGATGGAGATCCCATTTATGATGTTGAGGGTCGTTTTCAAAAGTTTTATTTACCTTTATCACTTGAAGTTACTAATAAAATTGAAATTTGGCAACAAGGACATGATATGGTTACAAACCTATTTCAGACACCCAAGGATGACTTGGTGCTATAAACTCCTAATGAATTTCGGCCATACCTTGAGTATTTTGACGATTATTCCTATGATAAATTGGATTTATTCCATGAAGAACATTATCAAACATCGTTGTGCTAATATATTGATAGGAGTAAGGACATTTGTTTCCTAAAGAAGGATCCTTGTGATAATGTTCTCCAACCACCTTTGATTACTTTACCTTGTTGTGTCATTAAAGGTGTAGTTGGGAAGTATGACTTTTGTATTAAGTTTCCTCTAACTCAAACCCTCAAGTTCAAGGCCAGGTTGAATACCTCAAGAATAATTTTGTCATATCAGTCTTTCAACCTTGTAAATTCTAACCTTCTACAATATCTACTGCAAACTGATATTCAGAAAAGAACATAAAAGATACAATGGCAAATACAAACATTACACAAAGATTTTTCACCTGGAAACCCAAACTGGGAAAACCAACATATATTATATTCATACATTGTGTTACATTGTTTACAACACAATATACATATAGGATCCAACGACATCCAAAAACCTAACCCAATGACTTGGATTAGTCCAAAACCCTAATTCCTTAACCGGAAATAGAAAACCATCGGCAAAAAACCATGTGCCGAAAAACCACCTAAATATCATGTGGTCCTGAAAATATGTCGTCCCGGTGCGAAAAAAAAAATTAGGGGTGTTGTCCCCGAACCCCTGC
>JASDQU011442243.1:34000-45180 GCA_032191745.1 Picea mariana | reverse complement strand
GATGTCACCCAAGTCACCCATGACATCGTCCAACATTTTAGGATGTTTTGGAGGCAGTTGTGTGTCAAGTGGCATGTGTGGAAGGTTCCTGAGGCCAAAGAAGGCCTATCGTTTTGCTCCAGGAGGCCAATGTTGCCCAAAAAGGGACTATTGTCACCCTAAAGGGGCATGACATCATGTTAGCAGCACATTTTAGGGTTTAATTGTGACATTTAATGTAAAAACTAGATATTATTTGTAATTGGCCATGTCGGCCTTTTTGACCTAATTCTGGTCATTAATATTGTATAAATAGGGGGAAAACCTCCTTATTTGTTATCATCTTTCACTCACACTTGTGAGGTCTACAATTTTCACCCTACTTAGGGTTTTATGACTGAAATTTAGTGTGCACTTGTTGGAGGAGGCTAGTCTTGATGTTTTTTGGCATTTTCTTGGTGGAAAATCTTCAACTAGGGTGTATGCTAGATTATTCTTGGTGAATGTAAGTGAAATTCCGCAATTATTCTTTCCTTTGAGTGGTTATAGTATCTTTACTTTGAATTTTTCTAATATTATGAAATTTATAGCTTAAAACCCTAGGATATTAAGCACATGTTATTGTCCTTATCTCAATAGTTATTCACCTACTAGATTTTGCCAAGAAGACGTTTTTCTTGAAGCCATTGCTAAGGGACTTGCAATTGCTAAGGGCCTTTCCATTGCAACACCCTAGAACTTATTGCTTCATCTTAGTTGTCATTTTCTTTATCTTTGAGTTAAAGAGGAAGTAAAATCTACTGAGGCCTAGGCTTACCTACACCTTAGTAGTCATTTTCCCATAGGGTTTGGTGGTTGAATCCTTGGCTTACCAACACTTCAATTATAAACCCCTATTGTCTTTGGCTCTCCTATTATCATCCCTATAAACTCCATTTTCCCTAAGAAATCACTAGTTTGATTCCTCACTAAGAGTGATTGACCAACACAACCTTCAAAACCTACTCTTTGAACAACTTACTAACACTTTCTAACCCTAGAATAGCTTGACCTACTAACAACAATGTTGTTGTTACTAAAGTAAGCTACAACCATTAGATGAAACATTAAATTATCAAAAAAGAAAATTGTAGAGGCTGAATTATACTTTGTCATTGTGCTTCTGTCAAATGCTAATGTTATGACTTCAATGGTTGATGCTTTTTAGTCATTTTGAAGCTAGTTTCAAGACATTTTATGTGAATTATTTATCTATAAACATTGTTGTTATAAGATTTTTGTTTAGTTCATCATATTCAACAAATTTCTTTATTTAAGAAAGTCCATTGGTTTTATGAAGTGCTAGCCAAAAAGTGCACTTGAAAATATATAGTTTTCTTGTTGCTTTGTTCCGAGCAGGTACACTTCTGACATATTATCTCTTCATTGTTTATTAAAACCAGACTTTCTGATCGATGGTGACTTGTGAGAGGGGACCTTTACCTAGCTACTTTGAATTTTTCTTCTCAAAACCCCCAGGTCACCGAGGACATCTCCCTTGGGCCTACCACCCTAAATAGAAAGGGACATCCTATTGAGGTGACAGTGATAGGATAGTCTCTTGTTATGCCAATTTTATTTCTATTTACCTTTTATTCTATCAAAGTACAAATTGTGCGATAACATTTTAGCACCGTTGTCAGGGAACACTGAGTCAATATTCCTCAAACAACACTCTTTTCAGTAATCCTTTATCCAGAGAACTATTCTTATAAGATAACCTAGCGACTCCACTAAGGGTGATTCCCTCATTCCTTTGATAATTTCAAGAAAATTATCTGGTGACTCCACTAATGATGAATCCAACATGACTTCTCAATGGGACCCGGAAAACTTCAAACACTTAGACATGAGAAAAATCTTGGGATACCCTCGACAAATGCTTTTGAGGTCTGAAAAATGGTTCCCTAGATTCACTAGTAGTGATGGGGTTAGAGCCGACAATCACATGGAAGCTTTTTGGGATTTCTTTCAAATCCACCCTATCAGTGATGATGATGAGGATTTGGAAATGAAACTCATCTCTACCATTATTCATGGAAATGCTAGGACATGGTATGATGATCTCCCTAATGTTAGCATCGTATCCATGGACCAATTAGAAGAAACATTTCTCAAGAAATGGGGTATGAAATTGGGAGATATCCAAACGTTACTGAAAAAATTAGAATATGTAAAACAAACTAAGCATGAGACTATCAAGGATTTTCCAGGGTAGGTTTGAGATATTGCTATATCATATTCCTAGAAACCATTATCATGGAGACAAGTACCTCATGTATGTCTATACCAAATCACTATTAGTGCATTTAGGGTTCCTCCTAAATCAAAAGGGGCCAAAATCAATCCATGAAGGTTATAACATGGCTATAGAAATCAAGGAAAATATCTCCTTGTCCAAGAAAGGGAACCCCTTTACCCCAGATACTCTTAGTTTGGAGAGATTAGTTTCCCTTGATACCTTTACTAGAATTTTACAAGAAATAATGGAAAAATTCATCAACCGAGAAGAGGTTGAGGAGGAGGATCCTAAGGGGTTTTTACAATCTCATGAGGAAGAGCAAGATATTACTCATTCTTCTGTCAAAGATAATGAATACATGGTTGACGAGCAAGATACTGAAGATATCAAACACGATGATGAAGTATTGATGTGTTCTCCTCCTTCTGATGAATCCATTCAAGAGCCTATTTCTCCTGCACAAGAATATAAGGATGAGGTTAATTACTTTCCTTTTCAGGATTTTGATAATACCTTGTTCTATGATTCAGAGAGTGAAGGAGAAGTGGAATCCTTGGGCATGGTAGATCCTCCTTGTTGTACAGTTGAAGATGTAGGGGCAAGTTATGAGGATGAGAAGATGATGCATGTTGTTTCATTCAATGAAGACACCCAAGTCCTCTAATCTCCTGCACAACAAGAAATAAACACGGTAAGTTACCTTCCTTTCCAAACTTTTGATGATACTTTGCTTTAAGATTTGGAAAGTGAGGAGGTGCTAGAAGAGCCCTTGAACATTTTAACCCCTTCATGTCATGATGAAGATGATGAATTTGTTGATAATATTGATGAATTCATACATGTTGGGAAGTGTAAATGGGGTATGATTGGATATGATGGAGATCCCATTTATGACATTGAGGGTTGTTTTCAAGAGTTTCATTTACCTTTATGACTTGAAGTTACTAATAAAATTGTCATTTGGCAACAAGGACATGATATGGTTACAAACCTATTTCAGACACCCAAGGATGACCTGGTTCTATATCCTCCTAATGACTTTCGGCCATACCTTGAGTATTTTGACGATTATTCCTCTGAGCACTTGGATTTATTCCATGAAGAACATTATCCACCACCAATGTGCTCAGATATTGATAGGAGTAAGGACATTGTTTTCCCGAATAAGGATCCTTGTGATAACATTCTCCAACCACCTCCGATTACTTTACCTTGTTGTGTCATTAAAGGTGTAGTTGGGAAGTATGTATTTTGTATTAAGTTTCATCTAAGTCAAACCCTCAAGTTCAAGGTCAGGTTGAATACCTCAAGAACAATTTTTTCATCCCAGTCTTTCAACCTTCCCTTAAGAACTTCTTAGTGACCCTCTAGGTTTTTTCTATTTCCTTCCCAGACCTCAGATTATGAAGATTTCCAAGGTAGCCAACCTTCAGAATCTTTGAGTTAGTCTATTGGACCTATAAGTTTTCATGATCCCCTTCTGAGATGGATTGAGCACTCTCCTGAGAGTATGACTTGGCATTATTTTGTCTCTCCCTCCCACGTCCATGAGTTGGACTCTATGATTTTCGATGATATAGTACATTCTCTAACTCATGTTATTTTTGTTCTTAACTTATCAATGTTTTGGTTTATGATGAAGCACAAAGGCAAGTATTGTGAGAGATTGCTAGGGTGGTTTCACTCGTTATTTGATTTCACCTAGCCTTCATCCAACAAGTAAGTGTAGGTAAGTAGGTAGGCATTTTCATTTATTATATATACCATTTGCATTTCATGCTAGAGTAGTATGTATTTCCATTTGTACATATGCTTGTTTTCATTTTTTGTATTATATACATATGATTCGGGAGAGATATCACCACCCCAAATGATTGCTAACAATCTTATGTTGAGATCAAGCGGGTCATAGGTTATGCCAGACATGTTGAGGTTCTCATGTGCTCTACGGTGAGCACATGTCCTCGAGTTGGAGCCAAATGTTATCCCCTAGCCTAGGGATAACTAAGGAGATTATGTCTCAAGGCCCACAGGTCCTAGACATGGAGTACTGAAAGACAGATCAACTTGAGCATGGCCCTTGAGGGCCCATCCTTTCATTCTTGAGCACCTCCACTTTGTCAGCAGCAACAATATCCATCACATCGGCCTGGTCCTGCAGCTTAAATGGATCTTGCTCCATGAGGTAATGAGTCTGGGTATCATGGTATGTGTCACTTTGATCCTCAAAACCTTTAGATATGTGCATTTAATTCTTTTTTCTTCTAACATGTGCTTGGACGTTATGTTTTTCCACTTGACCACACCTGGGGGGATTGAAAAGATTCCCTGATAAGATGGTACCCATAGGGTTTGAGTTTACACTGGGGGGATTCATGAAAGGACATCATCCACTCCCACCATACTTACCACTTTTCATCTTTTTCCTTCTCATCCATCCCATTACACTAGTATGGGCATTGGGTTGGTCAAATATCTAAGGGTTGTAAATTACCTTGTGGGAAGAAGGGGCTAAAAGACTAGAGGATAAAAGTAGCTGGAAAAGGATAAAATCCAAAAGAATGAAACCTTGAGATGATTCACCCAGGGATCCCTAAGAAAGCAATAAAAAATCTTCTCATCAAGAAACAAAGGGACCAATAAAATTAAGAAAACAAGACCTAGTTAGAGGATGGGGGGTCTCATCACGAGCCAACCTATTAGTTCCATGGGAATGTAGCGGTATGACACTATCTACAACTGGTCTCCATGACAAGGTATATTCTCTTGGTGTCATATCCAAGAGAAAGGGGGTCTTATCACGAGCTAGCCTTCTCATTTCCGTGAAATGCTTGTGGGTAAAATTTCCACCACTGGTCACCACGCTAGGGCAATATCCCCTAAATTTCCTCTTGAAATAAAAATCAATAAGAATAAAATATAAAAGGCATGAATGGGCTTGGAAACATTTTCATCCATGACAAGGTGCAGCTCATTCTCTTTAGAGGCACCCACAGGTAATCCATACAGTTCTCTTCTATCACTGCACCCCTTGCCTAGGCATCCCTTACCACCTCATCCACTCACATGGACTAGATTTGAATTCTCTCGGAAACATCCCACATACAATGAGCATTATCCCAATAGGAAGTCCTAGCGTCCCCTCCAAACTTGGCTTGCAAATTAGCATAACATCTTTGAGCATTTTTCCAGGTAAAGGGGGTTTTATGCACATGTTTAATAAATTGATTATCAGATGTGATTGACATTTCTATCATACATGTGACTTATGAGCCCATGGAGGGCGTATCTATTGATGTTGCAGGACCACACCCGATCAAAAGGTACCGAATGGACAGGTACACATGGGGATATGATTAGTTCGGACCTCCACGGGGATAATATCCCACCAGATGGATGTTGAGACCCCAATAGGGGGCAGAGATAGATCAGAGGATTGCATTAGAGAGAGAGGAGGAGGTTTCACTAGGATCATCCTGGCAGGCTTGGACCCAGGGTGGTTGTTCCTTTTCCACCATGATCTAGGCCTTGTAAGGCCCATGAAATCACTCAGGTCACCCATGACATCATCCAGTGTTTTAGTATGTCTTGGAGGCAGTTGTGTTCCAAGTGGCATGTGTGGCAGGTTCCTGAGGCCAAAGAAGGACTAACGTTTTTCTCTAGGAAGAAAAAATTTCCCAAAAAGGGCCTAACTTCACCCTAAAGGGGCATGACATCATGTTAGCAACACATCTTAGGGTTTAATTGTGACATTTAATGGAAAAATTGGATATTATTTGTAACTGTCAATGTCGGCCTTTTTTACCTAATTCTGGTCATTGGTATTGTATAAATAGGGGGGAAACCTCCTTATTTTTCATCATCTTTCACTCAAACTTGTGAGGTATGAAATTTGCACCCTACTTAGGGTTTTATGACTGAAATTTAGTGTGCACTTGTTGGAGGAGGCTAATCTTGGTGGAAAGTCTTCAACTAGGGCATATGCTATATTATTCTTGGTGAATGCAAGTGAAAATCTACAATTCTTCTTTCCTTTGAGTGGTTATAGTATATTTACTTTGCATTTTGATAAGATTATGAAATTTCTATCTTAACACCCTAGGATATTAAGCACATGTTATTTTCCTTATCTTAATAGATATTCACCTACTAGATTTTTCCAAGAAGTCATTTTTCTTGAAGCCATTGCTAAGGGCCTTGCCATTGCAACACCCTAGCACTTATTTCTTCATCTTAAATGTAATTTTCTTTATCTTTGAGTTAAAGAGGTAGGAAAATATACTAATTCCTAGGGTTACCTACACCTTAGTAGTCATTTTCCCATAGGGTTTGGTGGTTGAAGCCTTGGCTTACCAACACTTCAATTATCAACCCCTTTGTCTTTGGCTCTCCTATTATCATCCCTTACCTTCAACATTTTCTACCACTTTATTGACTCCATTTTTCGTAAGAAATCACTAGTTTGAGTCCTCACTAAGAGTGATTGACCAACACAACCTTCAAAACCTACTCTTTGAGCAACCTACTAGCACTTTCTAACCCTAGAATAGCTTGACCTACTAACAACATTGTTGTTGATACTAAAGTAAGCTACAACCATTAGATGCAGCATTAAATGCTCAAAAAAACAAATTGTAATGGCTGAATTATACTTTGTCATTGTGCTTCTATCAAATGCTAATGTTATGACTTCAATGGTTGATTCTTTTTAGTCATTTTGAAGCTAGTTTCAAGACATTTTATGTGGAGTATTTCTCTATAAACATTGTTGTTATAATATTTTTGTTTACTTCATCATATTCAGCAAATTTATTTATTTAAGAAAGTCCATTGGTTTTATGAAGTGCTAACTAAAAATTTCACTTGCAAATATATAGTTTTCTTGTTTCTTTGTTCTGGGTAGGTACACTTATGACATATTATCTCTTCATTGTTTATTAAAACCATACCTTTTGATCGGTGATGACTTGTGAGAGGGGACCTTTACCTAGCTACTTTGTCTTTGCCTTCTCAAACCCCCAGGTCATCGGGGATGTCTCCCCTGGGCCTACCACCCTAAATAGAAAGGGACATCCTACTAAGGTGACAATGATAGGATAGTCTCTCGTTACACCAATTTTCTTTATATTTACCTTTTCATCCATCAAAGTACAAATTGTGTGATAACAGTTCTAATTCTGGTTCTTATTCGGATTCCCTCATGCCTATCACTTCGCTATCAGTTGAGGAAATTATTCTATTGCATGATCCAATGATTTGAAATATGTGCACATCATGCAAGGATTCATGTAGTATCTTGCTAAATGTATCCGTTGATAGCAGTTATAACAAATTATTAGTCCTCTGCCTCCTCAACCAAATCCTCCTTATCCATCCTGATTAAATCTTCTCAAGGTATTATACTGTGGAACTCCTCCTTCTATTGTTATATTTTCTTCTTGAATTCTGTACACATTTGAAGTGTGTTCTCTCATTAAGTCAAAGGCGCAACAATCTTTCTCAACGTGTCCTATAGATTTGCAAAAATTACAGAATAATTGTCTAGGGGTACTCTAGTACTTCTCCAGTAATGGAAAATTAGTCATATGATGTCCCCATGTATTTAATATCTCACAATATCCTACTCCTCCAAGTTGGACATTATTCCTACTCCAAGTTCAATGATCCTATGGCCATATACTGTGCAAATGTTGGACATTATTCCTTTCGATGGCCTTATGTCTTACATGTAATACACCAAACGTGTTCATAATTTTCCTTTTCCTTCATTATCTTTGATAACTTAATTCTCAAAACAACCAACTGTGATTGTACTTGTGCCATACTTGCTCCATTTCCTACAAGATATGCTTCCAACTTCATCATGACTTCTAAGGTTTCAAGTTGTAACATGACCTTTTGTTGTGTTAACAAACAACGAGTGTGCAACAATAGACCTACAATAAACCATTCTCGATGTTGTTCTTCAGGAATCTAGAATGTTAATATAACCATCACATATTTAAATCTCTGGATGTAATCCAAAATTGTCTCATTATGTACTTTCTTAATATCTTTTATCTCTGTGATATACTGAGATTCATATTTCAGCTTCTGAAATTATTTTAACAACACTTGTCCAATCTATGCCAAATTTCTTGACTATCTTGCCAATGTAGTTGTATGATAATTCATATACCATAGCACTGCATGACCTCTGAACATCATGGATAACTGCACAATCTTCATTGTCTCATTCTGGACATTCTTCACAATCCATATCGTGTCGCACACAAACAAGTTCTGCTCAATATCTTCCGAGCCTACTCCTTGAAATTTAGGCATTCTCAATGTATGATCTATTCCTGCCAATGTATTCAATGTAGTACTTAAATTCAGTGATGCTAACTAACTCTAGTTCATTGTGCTACTTCTACTATTTTGACTACTATTCTAACTTCCTCCAATAACTACAATTTCTCTCAACAACGTTCTGGTTTCTTCTTCAGATCTAGGTGACACACCCGGGGTCATGGGTTTGACATAGATTATGATCTAAGATGGAATTTATTCTTCTAATAGACTATACATAGGATCCTTTTATTTCTATTTCCTTTCTCTATATAGTGTGATATGAAGTACTGTGCAAGGGGTCTCTTTTCTCAAACAATCTGTGTTTCTCTTCTCTCTTAGCCACAGTCTCCTTCTTACTATACCTAAATATTTTCCCATAGTGCAATACTCCAATCTCTCTGTCTAAGTCAATGTCTTCCTCTCTCATCATCCTCAATCCATTCGATTCTTACTCATGATTTCCACTCTCGAACCATCCTATGGTCATCCCCGAGTCCCCCTATGTGCATGTACATGCTTAACAATCAGACTCCATATTTATAACATTCTCATCGCACAATAACTTTTTTATCCAAGTAGTCAGTTCACGCAAATATCTTCCGCGTCGACCCTTGAAAATTTCCCATTTCGTGACACTATAATACTCAGTACAATCTATCGCAAATTCTGTAATGTAACCCCTCATTATACTATTCAACCAAAAATCAATCGTGTGAGAAACCTTATTACTTATTGTATTCAACTGTTTGATTAGATCAGGTGTCCAATTTCTCGGATCTTCAGCTCGATACCTCCCAATGTTCTCCACTAACCTTTATAACCATCTCGTCAAAATTATTGGGAATTCACTAAAGAAAATTTCATGAAGATCTGTAAACATGTACCTTTGCAACCATTGTTCATGGTTGAGCCGTGGGTGCCTATTTTGTTCTATGGAAAATTATCGTTGCTTCCTTTCTATCCATTCGGTGATCTCCTCCTTATTCGACCTCCAAAGAATTCCCCTCAATTATAGTTCCCGGTCCCGACAACATAACCATTTGTTGGCTTGCAGTGGGAATACACGATGTTAATCATCAATATACCAACAAAACCCTTAGAAATCGACCCTTTCGGCATCACCTACAGAGAAAGTGAATTCTCACTCGATGCATCTAGGGGGGTTGTAGCAACCAAGGTTCTGCAGTGATGAGGGGAAGTGATAAATTCTTCATGTTCTTACTACCATTTACTCATATGTGCAGTTTCCATCCATTAACAGTTACTTAACACTCAATATATTCTATGCGCGACATTATCCCACTTAACATTCATTCAATTACTAGTTACTTCAGTGCGTGACATACTCCCACTTAACATTCATTCAATTACTAGTTACTTCAGTGCGCGACATACTCCCACTTAACATTCATTCAATTACTAGTTAGTTCAGTGCGCGACATTATAACATGAACAATAAATTTAACATACTTAAGAATTTATCATCATTGAACCATAATAGTAAACATCATAACATGCAAACACAACACATCACAACACACAGGTTTAACATTGTTCCTTGACCGCATCCACAAAACAATCCTAGGTGGGCTAAGCCCAATATATTCCAGAATCCTCGGTGAAACTTTTCTCCTAGTAATTTTCCCACCAATGTTTGACATGGGGGAGATCCTTAAGGAGTGTGAAGGTTATATTTTCCCTATCGGAGAAATTATGAACAAAGAAACATTCTAGCAGATTTAACCATTTTTCTAGGGCATCTGCATCTATTTGTCCTTCAAGTACGGGAATATTAAAATTAACTTATACCTTGAAAGGATAGGTGCCTCCAAAGTGGTCATTTGATGAAGACGTGTCGGTTTTTATCGACATGTGTTGAAGGATGTGGGAAAAATTCTCCATCATTTCGTCCCTCTATTGCGTGAGAGCTTGCTCAAGCAACAAATTAATTGAATCTTATGCTCCATCATTTTTATTTTCTTTCACTGTGGAGGGTTTATTGGGCGTGCGAGAGAGATTTTCCTTAAGAGAGACAAGCTCGACACCCAACTAGCTATACTCAAACCTCGTCGGGGACATACACTGAAAAACGATCAATAGAAGCCTTCTCTGATACCACTGATCTGGATTATTTTCGGGATGAAATGAGAGAAGAGATATAATAAAGAAATGGATAGAGATATATCATATATTCAATAATATAAAATAAATATATCATAGATTCAACCATAAACATAGAAATATATTAATACACAATTTCTATTAATGTGTGAAATGTACAGAACTGTAAAAATACAGAGTGAAAGACTCGCTAGAATGGTGGAAGCTTATCTATGAGAAGAAATGTGACGGCTACTCGCATTCACAAGAAGATGAATAAAAATGAGGCTTTGAAGGCCCTTTTACAATAAATATGAATTCCAAAACCCTATACATCCAGAAACCTAACCCTGGGAGATGAAGCACCAAAAGTCATGTGGGCCCCGTTGGGGTGAGTTAGTACATTAACTTCCAGGGGTCGTAATTCTTGCATATGATCTTTGTTTAGGGTTCACGATAGCTCTTTGGAAAGGTATTGATGAGGATA
>JASDQU011442243.1:21709-31876 GCA_032191745.1 Picea mariana | reverse complement strand
CATAGCGACGCTCTTCCGATCTAAGCAGGTCGCTATGATATAACAGAAATATATCAGAGATGCAACCATAAACACAGAGATACAGTAATACATGATTTCTATTAATGTGCAAAATGTACAGAACTGTAAAAATATAGAGTGAAGGACTCGCTAGAATGGTGGAAGCTAATATCTGAGAAGATATGTGAAGGATATTTGCATTCGAAAGAATATGAGTACAAATGAGGCTTTGAAGGCCCCGTTGGGGTAAGTTAGTACATTAACTTCCCAGGGTCGTAACTTTTTCATACGATCTCCATTTAGGGTGCACGATAGCTCGTTGGAAAGGTATTGACGATGAGATTCATTTATGGGGGCTCAATCAAATACTTTGTCTATAATGTAGGTGTATTATCACGAAAAAATGTCATTTAGGCCCTCAAACTGGCCCCCAAAGTTAAACACTACTAAAAATAGTAAATTGCCAAAATTGTCAGAAAATTATTTTGAGCCAGTTGGAAAAGATGAGTGGCCACCTATATCCACCTAGATCAATCCTCCCTCCTTAGGAAGCAATGGTCTCCATTGTGTTTATTTCCTGGGGGAGAGGGAAAAGATTTTTCTGAATCTGCATCTTGATGAGTTGCTTGCCTTGTTGGAGAAGCTGCGTTGCTTAGCTTGTTGAAGGCTGTCATGAACCTGTGGATGTAAAGATTGGAACTTTTTAACTAGATGTGACTCTATGTAGAATAAATCCTTGCACTTTTCTTCAATCTTGTCAACCTGCTTCTATTGGACAAAAGGTGCTTGGACTGAGGCTGCAGTGGTTGCAGTTTTCTTATGTTCACCTTTTGAATAGATTGTGAAGAAGCTGAATTTTGTAGTATGAGATACTGCCTTGCAAAACTATTTAGGTGGGAAAGAAGTTGGAACTACCTCGGGTATTATGTAGATATGACCCCCCAGAGTAATAATGAAACTATGGGGTTGATACTCATAGATAGCATGGCGCTTCCACATATATGGTTGGCCCAAGAGAATATCACCAAAATCCAATGGGGAAACATCACATAATACCTCATCCTTGAAGGGTTGGATGGCGTGTGACAATCAACATTGTTGATTGACACAGAGATCACTTCCATGGTGAAGCCACCCGATGTTCTATGGTTGCAGGTCTGGTGTTGTCAACAAACCCAACTATTTGACGACCTTTGCTGAGATGAGGTTCTTTTGGCTTCCTCTATCAATGATAAAATGCAGCGAGGTCCCCTTCACCCACATCTGTGAATGGAAAAGGTGCTCCCCCTCTTCAGGATATGTTGGTTCTTCTGGTTGAATTGTTTTGGTAGTGACAATAGAAGTGGGGTCTATGTCGATGATTTGTCTTCTAACAGTATTTTTTGAACCATGGTTCGGGTCCTTTTCTTTTATCTCGTCCATCAATGATTTTTTTGAGCGACATTCATCAGTGTCGTGCCACGGGATTTTGTGGAAATAACACCACTTTCCAGTTTCCTTCTTCGTCTTCCCATGGCCCTTGTTTTCCTATGGCTTGGACTGGTTTTCAGGAGGTTGTTTGTTAGGGCCATATTTATCATACTTTAGTTGTTGCGGATTTGCAAACCCGAAATCCCGCTTGTTCTAGTGCTTAAATTTTTGTTCAATTTTAACAGCATATTGATAAGAAGCACCCAGTGAAGAGATGTCCAGAAAATCCATTTTGGTTTGGATGTATCTATGTAGATCCCCATGGTATTTCAAAACCAGATTTCACTCGGAGTATTTGATACCCAGATTGGTGCATAAGGTATGAAAGGTATTGGTGAAATCTAGCACTACTTGGCCCCTTTCTTGCTGCAATGTGGCCCATCTCATGTATTGTTCGTCATAGTTTCCAATAGGGTAATATTGTTCCTTGACCACATCCTCAAAAAAATCCCATGTGTGCTCAACCCCATATATTCAAGACCCCTCTGTGGAACCTTTTTCCCAGTAATTTTCCCACCAATGTTTGACATGGGGCAAAGCCTTAATGAGTGTGAATGTGATTTTTTCCCTGTCGGAGAAATTATGAACAGAGAAATAACCTTCTAGCATATTTAACCATTTTTCTAGGGCATCTGCATTTATCTGTCCTTCAAATACAGGAATATCAAAATTAACTTGTACCTTGAAAGTTGAGGTGCCTCCAAAGTGTTCTCTTGATGAAGACGCATCTTTTTTTATCGGCAGGCATTCAAGTATGTGGAAAAAATTCTCCATCATTTCGTCCCTATATCGCATGAGAGATTATTCAAGTGACAGATTAATAGAATCTTCTACTTCATCATTTGTATTGTCTTCTGCCATGGAGGGTTTCTTGTGCATGCGAGAGCGATTGTCTTCAAGAGAGACAATCTCAAGACCCAACTTTCTATACTCAAACCCTGTCATGGACATGCACTGAAAAATGAACAAGACCAGCCTTCTCTGATACCACTGATCTAGATTATTTTCGGCATGAAATGAGAGCGAAGATATAATAAATAAATGTACATAGATATCTCATATATTCAATAATATAAAAAAAAATATATCAGAGATGCAACCATAAACATAGAGATACAATAATACACGATTTCTATTAATGTGCGAAATGTACAGAACTGTAAAAATATAAAGTGAAAGACTCATCAGAATGGTGGCAACTTATCTCTAAGAAGAGATGTGACAGCTACTCGCATTCGTAAGAAGATGAGTACAAATAAGGCTCTAGATGCTTTTTTACAATAAATATGAATTCCAAAACCATAGACATCCAAAAACCTAACCCTTGGAGATGAAGGGCAAAAAGTCATGTGGGCCTTGTTGGAGTAAGTTAGTACATTAACTTCCTGGGGTCGTAACTTTTTCATACGATCTTCGTTTAGGGCACACTATAGCTCGTTGAAAAGGTATTGACAAGAATATTCATCTAGGGGGATCAATCACATATTTACCCTGACAAAGCCACCCAATTTTGTATGGTTGTGGATGTGGTTTTGTTGGAAAATCCAACTGCTTGACAACCTCTGCTGAGAGGATGTTATTTTGGCTTCTTCTATCAACAATAAAATTCAGTGGGGTCCCCTTCACCCACATCTATGAATGTAAGAGTCACTCCCCCTTCTCAAGATCCTCTTCTGGTTGGATTTTTGCAGTTGCGATAGTAGCAATGGGTTCTACATCAATGATCTGTCTCCTTTTATTATTTTTTGAATCAGGGTCCAAGTCAGGTTTCGTCTCTTTGTCTTTGAGCTCGGCCACCAATGACTGTATTGAGCGACATTAATTAGTGTTGTGCCAAGGGTTGTTTTGGAACTCACACCACTTTCTAGTTTCTTTATTAGACTTCTTATTACCCTTCTTTTCCTGTATCTGGGACTAGCTCTCTTGAGATTGGCCTTTCTTGCTCTGTCCATGCTTCTCCCACTTACTTTGTTTCTTGAATTTCTGCTCAATTTTGACTGCATATCGATAAGCATCTCCCAGTGACGATATGTCCAAGAAATCCATATTTTTTCAGATTTACCTGTGTAGACCATTGTTCTACTTCAAAACTAGGTGCCACTCGGAGTCTTTGATACACAACTTTGAGTGCAAGGTATGAAATATGTTGGTGTAGCCACCGTCTGGTCTCTTTTCTGACGATGAGTTGTCCATCTCATGTATTGGTCATCATAGTTTTCGACATGGTATAATTCCTCCTTTAGGGCATCTACAAAGGTTGCCCAATTGGGTTCTCTCCCAAATAGTGTAGATTCATTTGTGTTGTACCTCTCCCAGTAACCTTCCCACCAAGATCTTACATGGGGAAGGGATTTAAGGAGCGCGAAGGTGATATTTTCATTGTCCAAAGTTTTTTGGACAGAGTAATAACCTTCCAGCATATTCAACGATTTTTCTAGAGCATATGCATCTATCTGGCCCTCAAATAAAGGGATATCAAAATTCACTTGTACCTTGAAGGGCATTGTACCTACAAAATTTTTGCTTGTTGAATATTCCTCGGTTGTCTCCATCGGTAGTCTTCGAAGGATTTGAGAAAATTTTTCCATCATCTCGTTCCATTGTCACATGAAGGCTTCCTCGAGCAATGTCTTGAAAGGATATCCTTCTCTGTCATATCTCTTTTCTTCTGCCATGGGAGGTTGCTTGGGCTAACGAGAGTGGTTGTCCTCAAGAGAAACTAGCTCAAGACCCAAATCTCTATACCTTGACCTCATCGGGGACCTGATCTGAGAAATGAAAAGGAGAAGACTGCTCTGATACCATTGATCCGGATTATTTTGAGAAGGACATGAAGGTAGAAATATAACAAAGATATAACAATGAAATACACAAAAATATAGAAGAGAACACATGATTCAGTGGAAGAGGTGGATGGCCACTGAGATCCATATGGATCACATCTTGCATTGGGAGTTGTGTACATGTATATGGTATATCATCTTTGTCTTAGGATATATGTATCATGCCTCAGGATCTATGACACTACATTGGGATATATGATGTTGCATTGGGATCCATGTACATGGATATAGACATATCCATTGACATTGGGATATGTGCCATTTTTCTTGGGATCCATGTACTACATTGGGATATGTGTCACTAATTTTTTATCCATGACAGTGCATTGGGTGATGAGAAGGATGCCACATCATCATAGTTTCCACATGGATTATTCCAAGAGAGCACCCTTTCCCAGTTGGACTATTTTACTCACACATGTGACTGATTCTCTCTCATGGACCACACATGGGACTTTGGTGAGGTAGTTGAGGACATTCATGAGGTGGTTATAGGACCCAAAAAATAGTTAGTTAAAATGGTTATGAGGTGGTTGTTGTTTTTTTAACTACACACATGTGGTGAGGTGCCTCTCACATGTGCCATTTCTAGTTGAGAACACTTCTTTTTGGTTGACCATTCTTCCACTCTCATGTTTTTGACCCCTACTTCATGGAGTTGGTTATGGGGATGCCTTTATTTTGGGACCCCTCTTGTTGATTGGTTATGATTCTCATGAGTTGGTTAGCATATTTTGAGGAGGGTGCTCCTACACTTGAAAGAATATTTTTGTAACCACTTACATATTTTCCGATGGATTTACTTGAACTTGTGGTTTGTGCTAGAACATTGTTTTGACCATTGTATTGAGAGGATATTTATCATAGGGAGGCTACTAACTTTTCATTTATAGTTGGAGAATAAGAAAAATCACTTGGATTATTTTTATTGGTGCTATTAGTTCATCTTAGTATTTTTCTTGAGAAGTTGCTTGTGAAGAGTCTAGCAAGATTGTTTGCATGCAACAGGTGAAGGTGGATGAAGAAGCTAGAAAGGAACCAAAAGAGGAGTAAATTTATACAAGTGGAGGAGCTTCATAAGAAAAGATAACTTCCTTATAGTCCTTAGTTTTTTATGTTTATATCTAGGGTATTGATACTAAAGAATCTTATTTTTATTTCTATCTCTTACCTTAGGATAGAGTAGACAGTACTCATTGTTTCTTGAATAGATGGTCACACACTCTTTTCACCACCTAGATCTTGGAGCATCCATGCATATCTTGGGGGAATTTTCTTGATACACCTTTTGGATTTCCTAGAATCCCAAAACTTGATGCAAAGATCAAGCCTCAAGAAGTACTAGGCTGACCCCATAGCCCAATATAGGTTAGGCACTGGTCTTTCCCATCTCTCTCACTTTTATATTCAGTTTTCTCTCTTTACTTTGATTAGGATAATATACCATCTTTGATGGAGATGATTAACTTGAATATTCACCTGGAAATTTTTTCATTTGCAAGCTAGATCCAAAACCAATTTGCAAATCTCCTTTTCTCTTGGGATAAATAGTTAAGAATTTCATCTAAGAGAAACATTGGATAACTTGTAAAGAACATTTTGGTTTGCATATAAATTATAGGATGGAATAAAACGATGCTAACAACATATAAATGACCTAGTAGTTCATCATTTTTGGGAAGTGTTTCCCCCTCACACTAGGGGTAACTATGGATATCATGTATCGAGGCTCACATGTAGCAAAAAAGGAGTGATGAGAGCCATATTTACTAGGATAGGCCCAAAAGGACCCTCCTAATCATTGATGTACCATTATACATCACCAAGAAATAAGAAACGTCCATCACACCGGCATGATCCTAGAGGACAACATGTCTTTCTTCATGAGGTAATAATTTTGATATCATGGTAAGTACCACTCTAATAATTGAAGCATTTGAATATGTTGCAAATAATATTTCTAGATTATAGAATGTTTTCTTGGAATTTATACTCTTTGCTTTATTTAACCTTGGTGGGTGTCATTTCGTCCTAGTAATTTGGTCACCCTCAGGAATAGGGTGCTATTGGGGGGTTCCTTGAATATTCATCGTCCATTCTTGATCACTCTTATCACCTTCCATGCTATTTCCATTATGTTTCCTCATCTTTTGGGATTTTCGGGTGTACTGACCCAAGAAGGGATTGTATCTCATTTCTTGGGAAGGAGGGGCTAAAGTCCCAGAGGGAAAAGTAGCTGGAAAAAGATAAAATCCAAATCATAAATATTCTAGATTCTCTCCCAAGAGGTCTTGAGAAACAATGAAGAGTTATCTCTTAAAAGCATAAGACCTACAAATTATTTTCATATTATATAGACGTCCCACTTGTTGAGGGATCTACACAAGTGTGTTATAACCTTTTATTTACCCCTATGGCACTTTGTGTACCTCTCCCTTCAAGTGACATTGTGGTAATTCCTCCCAAGTCTTATATTACACATTTTTAGTACCCAATTGTTCTAGACTTTAATTAATTAACGACAAATAAATGGGATTGGAAAAATGTTGCATTGCAGATGAAGCGCAACACACCCTCTACAAAGACACCCATAAATGAGACAATACGAACCCTTGTATGTCATGAACCCCATGTGAAAAAGTATTAACCCCATCCACTTCATCTTATTTACATGACTTAGGTATCTTTTTCTTGGAAAAAATCTTGGACTTGGGGATTGACTAGACCAATAGGATTCCTTGACACCCCTCCCACACCTAAATTTGACAAATTGTATAACATCTTTGACCATTTGTTTGGTTTGAAAAGGGGGTTTGATGCACATGTTCAAGTGGTTTGATTATTAGATGTGTCTTACTTGGCATGATCCTGTGACTTATGGACCATGTGGTGATAACAATTTACAAGTAACCAAGCAATGTAAAATCAAGTTTGCAATCACTTCTAATTATGTTGATGAAGTAGAGCTTGATATAGTGCCACTGGACATATGTGGAATTGTATTGGGAAGCCCATACTTTATGATAGGAAAGCCATATTCTACAAGGAAGAAAATAAGTATTGCTTCAAGAAAGATGGGAAGGAGTACATTGTTCGTGCTCATCACATGAAAACTGATAGGTCCTTTGTAGCTATAGGGCAGTTAAAAAGAATGGTAAATGCAAGTAAAATTTTAACACTTATGTCTGTAATAAAACATGAATTTAGTGATGCTAAACATGAGATGATTCCATATGTTTCAAACAGTCATGAAGTGTCACCAGGGGTACAGCATGAGGTTCAACTGCATAATTTGATTACTGTTCCTGTTCAAAAGAGGAAGCATGTTGTTTCATTAGCACATTTAGTATTGTTATTTGGTTTGCTACTATTCAGTAGTGTATGGTTGCTAACAACGACAAACAATGTAGATGAATGTGCAGTTGATGGCATGATTACTTTGATAAACAATGCTATCTTAGTCTTCATGTTTGTTTGGATTAGTCAGGTGATCATTATCCCAGCAGAGAGGATGGATGATACAAGACAAAGTGGGGAGGCAGTACCCTCACTTCTTACCTGAGTAAAAGTAGACTTTTGGTGGTCCAAAAGCTTCCAAAGTGGGGAGGTATGATCTAGGAGGCTCCCTAGGCTCAGAAAATGCTCAAAAATCAAAGTTCTCATAATTGGATGAAACCAATTCCATTGCGACTAGCTCATCGTGCTAATTTCGGCAGTATATTTACTTCCTCAAACGGGCTCTGTATGCCAAAGTTATCGCGTTCTGATCGAAAACCCAAACAGGTAAAAAGTCAAAGGTCAACCGTCCAAAAGTCAATGTTGATGTCAACATGACGACAACATGACATCACCAACGAAACCTCATGATGTAGACTTGGACCAATGGCAGTGTGACAAGTGGTAGCAGTTGACTGGGTAGATATGGATGACAGATCCAATCAGAGTTGGAAACGTGGCAAAGTTTGGTCAAATGTCGTGGTGTCACGTGGTCGAGGCATGGGCATCCACGTGGCACCTAGTCAACAGTTGTGGCATGTTTCCAAATTTTTTAAGTCCATGGGTTTTGAACTCGTGACCAACAAACCAAGCAAAGCGCTTTGAGGAGAGCCCTAACACCAATGCCCCACATGTATTACTTGTTAAATGTAACAAGTTAAATTTTATTTAAAATGTAATATATTATATGGTGCAGAAAGGGGGGTTGGGGCTAAGCCCCAGCCCAAGGTTATATCATTGCATGCGACCACAACATAGGATGTTAGGCACTCCACTATGCATGCGAGATTTGGATAGGGCCTATCCCTTGGACCTCGACGTGCCCATACAACCGCACCACAGGACCACACCCAAGCACTGTTCCACTATACCACGAGCGCTCCACAACATATGCATGGTAATGGATAGGGACCGATTTTGGGGACAATTCCATTCGACCAGGAGCTATCCCAAGAGGCATGGAGGGAATAAGGAATGGGTTCCATGGAATTCACTCATACGACCAGGTGTTAGCAGAGAAGGGACCAGCGCTTAGTCCTTTGGGCTAGGGCTTGGCCACATAAAGCTCATATGACCAGTTTTAGAGAGAGCGCGCCAGCCCAAGGGGCCTTACTGTGTATTTTTATATAAAAGTGGGTTTTTAACTATACAGAGGTGATTTTTGACTAATATTATGCCCAGAAAATGGATTTTTTGAGGATTTTAGGCCATTTGAAGGGGGATTTGATCCCAGAAAGAGGCCAGATATTGAGGGAAGTTGGGATTCCTCATCTGAGCCTTGAAAACTATAAGAACCAGGCTTTTTGAATCTTGTAACAGACTTTTTGATTCAAGGTTTTGAAGGGGCAGTCTGTAAATTTTGGCCTTTTCTCATGTTTTGAGAGGATTTTTTCTCATGTTGTTGAGAGGATTTTGATGGTGCATGCATGAATCTGAGCAAGGAGGTCTTGTACAAAAGACATGAAGCATGTAATGTAACAGTAAAGATCATTGTAAGAGAACTTTTATCATTTTAAAGAGAAATAAAGAGGTCCTCCACTTGGAAGTGGGCCCGGAGATGTAGCCAACGATTGGTGAACTTCGTTATCAACCTCTTGTCTCTATTTCTCTTTCTGTTTTTCTATTCTATTCTCTTCATTTGCAGCATGAATATTAATGGATGATATCTTTATACATTAATAAGCATCAAGTAAAAGTCACATTTGATATTCCGCAAACAAGATAACAAGTTTATGTATTTCGCATTCTTAACAATCCGATGCAAAAAGTACAATAAACTAACTTGCGATTTATCAGTAATACCTTCATTTTTTTGATCAATTGTATGGTATCAGAGGATTTGGTTGTGAATTTTTGACAGGAGTTTCAAGCATTGGATGCTCATGAGAGAAAAACTCAAGCGAGGAGAAGGCCAACTTGAGGCTCTTGACACAGAGATTCAAAGGCGACTGCATAAGCAAGAGATGTCTTCGCCACAGAAATTGGGTCCCTTCAAATATGAAGATGATTTCTTCAAGGCTTTTAAATTGATGCAAGCCATGGTAGAGGAGATTTACCATGAAAGAGGTCAGCAAAGGAATCCAAAAGTTGAAGAAGGTGAATCTTCGGTAAGAGAAGAAGGAGGAGTTGGAGGTGGTGGACCTTCGGAACCTTCTTCTCCTTCATCATCATCATATAATAATGAAGAAAGTGTACATTCCTCCAAGGATAAGCAAAAAAATCATCATTCTTCTTGTATGTCATTATTAATGTTAGATGTAAAGTTTCAATTACCCACTTATGATGGTGAATTAGATGCAGAAAAGCTAGTTAATTGGGTGAGACAATTAGAGGTCTATTGCAGGATACAAAAGATTGT
>JASDQU011442243.1:0-13991 GCA_032191745.1 Picea mariana | reverse complement strand
TTCCTTTAGTACTTTGTCAATGTCCTCTCGTTCGATACATCTAAATAGTACCCCATCATAGTTGAACTGGAAGAGCACCAAATTTATAAAGCGATACTATGCAAAGTTTAACCTCACGGCTCTCCTTTCTCTAGGGTTGAGGTTCTCAGGATATGTCTCGTGGTGTAGAAGATAAGTCAACTCCTTGTACCAGGAGCCTTGTCCTGGGGAGATGTATGCTACCTCACCACACCATAGTGTTATTTCGTTTTCCCACCCAAAATCTTCAATTACTCTATCCTGGGCTTCAACTGCGAGCTTGCACAAACCTTGTCCTTTTACCAGTTTGGAAAGTTTTATATCTAGATAAAATTCTTGGACTACTTCCATCCAGTTCCATCTTCTTTCTTCCATATCTTGTTGGGTAAACAGATATCGGACCGCAAGGTGTGGCACAATCACCTTAGTGTGATTCTTGAGTATGTAAGACCTGCAATTCTTTACTACCTTATAGACCACGTAGGCCTGCTTTTCTATGGCAGGGTAATTGAGCTCATCTCCTTGAATATTGGTACTCATAAATGACACTGGGGATTCGTTGTCATCCTCATCCTTCTAGATCAAAACCACAGCTAGAAATTGGTCGGAGGAAAAAGTATAAAGGAAAATGTCTCTATTAAAATCGGGACTTCGCAATACTGGGGCCCGAGATATGGAGGCTTTGATATTGTTGAAAGTGTCTTTTCTATCACCATCCCACTTAAATTTAGAATCCTTGTGAATCATATTTTGTAAGGGTTTAATGATTTCGGCAAAATTGGGAGTGAATTTTCTCACAAAATTGATTTGCCCGAAAAAGGACTGCATAGCTTTCTTGTTATGGGGTAGCGGGAGTTGAGATATGGCCTTAATCCTTTCTAGGTCTATGAGAATCCCTTATTGAGATATAATATGGCCTAACAGCTTACCTTCCTCGACACCGAAGATAGTTTTCTTAGGGTTTAGTGATATACCATATTTCCTGCATCTCTCAAAAATATGAGTTAAGTGTTGGATGTTCTCTTCTCTATTCTTCGAATACATTGTTACCTTCATATAAATACACTACCACACACTTATTAATAAGTCTCCAAAAATCCACGTCCATGGCTCTTTGGAAGGTTTCTCCTGTGTTGATTAACCTGAAAGGCATGCGTTTATAAGCGAAGGTTCCCCATTTGGTTCGGAAGGTGGTTTTTAAACGATCTTCCTATGAAACCAATACTTGGTTGTAGCCTGAGAAACTGTCTAATAGAGAGAAAATATATGAGCCCAACACAGTCTGCAGGAGTTGTTCCATCGGCAGGACCATATAATTGTCCTTTTTTGAAGCTCTGTTGAGGTTCTGAAAATCTATGCATAGTCGGATTTCTCTTAACTTTTACCTCACTGGAACAAGATTTTCCACCTAGGCGGAATGCCTAACCTGAAAAATTATCTTCACATCTAGAAGCTTCCTTAATTCCTGATATATGAGAGGCTCCAAGGATGGGTGATACTTTCGGAGCTTTCGCTGGAAAGGTTTCATTTCAAGTTTCAACGAGATGGTGTGTTGAATGATGCGGGTATCATATGTTTTCAAATCCTTATAGGACCATGTGAAAACATCTTGGTATTGTCTGAATAATTTGAGGTAGGACTTTCTCTCTTCCTTAGATATATTTTTTCCAAGATTAACATTCTTTGGGTTCTCCAAAGTCCCAATATTTATAGTTTCATGGAAGGGACAAGAGCTACCAGTCTTTGCATTTTTAGGTCCTTTAAATTGTTCCTTTAGATCAAAAAGATTCTCTATATTAGCTATCCCCCTCGGGATCATGTGAGAATTTTATTTATCGATATATCGCCCTGCTTGAGGATCAATTTCAGTTGATTTCTCTTGGAACTCTTCATCGTCTATCGCGAGATATTTGAAATTGTCCTGGTTGGTCAAGAAGTTTATGATTTGTTCGTCCCCTTCAAAAACTCTCCAATTAGAGATGTTATTAGGTACCGATGGTTTGTAGAGAAGATCTACAGTGAATCGAGAAGCTTTGTAATCTTCTAGGGGTGACAGCTTGGAAGCGGATGTGGCCAAAGAGTCAGGTAGAACATTCTTGGCTCGGGGAATCATTGTAATGTTAAAGGCTTCAAAATGTTATATTAACCTATANTTTTTAGGTGAGGAGAATTGAAATTTATCGTATTTCTGACTTGCCTAACAATAATTTTGGAATCTACGAAGACTTTCAACCTTTTGATATTTAAGACTATGGCTTTCTTTAATCCTTGTACCGGAGCTTCATATTCGGTAGTATTGTTGGTACATTTGAACTCTAACCTACAGGATAGGAAATGACATTGGCCTTTACGATTGATAAGGATACATCCTAATCCTGACCCTTCTTATGACTTGGATCCATCAAAGCAGAGGGTCCAAATCTACGAACAAAAAATACTCTTTTATTGTCCCTCATTAATATCTTGCTCTCCAATCTCTTGCCCCATAAGCTCTGTCACAGGGTTTTGGAAAAAGAGGGAGTCCCCTATCGGCATCGGTGATTCTTCTTGAAATATCAGTTCAGAGTTTTGGGTAGGAGGAACAGTGTATAGGAGAGGAGCAAAGTCCTCGAAGTGGGAATCACAGGAGTAATTGCCCAATACAGGGAAATTTGTGGACGCGAGTTCGTTTGGGGTTTCTAGATCAGTAACTATATGCTTTAGATATCTTTCCCTATCAATTCTGATCATATTCTTGTATCCTTTTAGTGATAACCAAAGGTGTGCCCAGTATGTACTGAAATATCTATTTAGCTTCTCGGGCGAATCCTGACTCAAAAACAACCTGTATGCCTCTGGGATATCTACCACAATGATGTCAATTACTTGCACGAAATTAGGATGTGTCGTTATCCTGATCATCACATCTTTGAGTTATCCCATGACCTTGACTTGGGTTATGTCCAGTTGTATGACATGCTTATCAGTTTTGAGAGGGTCTGCACCTAATTTATTACAAACGGCTAG
Organism: Picea mariana; assembly: GCA_032191745.1. Classification (NCBI taxonomy): domain Eukaryota; kingdom Viridiplantae; phylum Streptophyta; class Pinopsida; order Pinales; family Pinaceae; genus Picea; species Picea mariana. The sequence continues at coordinate 10,967 of JASDQU011442243.1, read as the reverse complement.
GGGTATGACATTAGAAGAAGACCCATAATCCACCAAACAATTGTGAAGGTTCTTATTGAAGACTTCAAACGTTAAAATAAAAGGCAGTACAAAAGGCCTCTCCTTCCTACCTTAAGAGTAGGTATTTATGGTTGGCTTGCTTACCATATCGGTTGGGTATAGATTCTTCTGCTAACCATTGTCGGCCGTCGGGTCTTGTACAGAGCTCAAATCTTGCAACATAAAGTCTTTCTGCTGAGGAATACTACATATATCCATAACTGATATATTAGCCTTTAGCTTCTTCAAATATTTGACTACGTTGTAATATAGTTTGGGGGATTCCTGGGTATGGATGATTATAGGATTTTTACCGGTTGACAAAGGTATTTTTGGGTGATAGGGATTTAACTTTCTTTGCAAAGCTTGGGTAGCATCGGTATCTTTTGAGCTGAGTTGACCCTTACTACATGTCTGCATTACCAAAACTTTTGTGGGTTGGTATCGAGGCTTGAATAGATCATCCAAAGGCATGATCATGTTGGGATCCCATATCAGCATGGCTATGTCTCGCGGTGGGTCAGCCTCTTCTTGATCGACAATATTCATGACCAAACTACCTGAATGTTAAGTCAGGGAGACTTCATCCAGAAAACGATTGACCATTAAATTCATGGCATGGACCCATTGAGGGAATTCTCTTTCAGAGTGGTTCTCCTAGTGATAAGTACAGAAAGAATTAGACGCAACATTCCCTAGGTCAATGTTTAACTTGGTTGGGGGAGGTTCAATTGCTTTTAAAGGATGGTTTCTTTTAAATAAAGTCTTATAAGGATTTTGTCTTTGGTTTCCCTCCCCTATGCTTCTCTTCGTGTCTATGATCTCGTTGGATAATTTCTTAACCATGCATTGAAGGTCTTCTATATCTCCATTACCTGTTTTGGGAGTTTGTTCGGTCGGTTTCCCTGGTGTTCAGGTTAAAAGGAGTCCTCTCCTAGGAGGGGGTTGGGTTTGTCTTTTCATCAAGGAGGCCTGGACTTATTTACATCCTTTCATATGGGATTCTATTGTCTTGGCCTCTTCAAAATTCTCCGCAAGGGTTTTCTTAGTGGCCCTTTTTACAAACATAGAAATGGAAGCCATAAGAGAATTGGCATAAACCTTGATTTGCCACTCTTGAGCTAGTTTCTCCGTAGGCTGGAATTTGTTTAAGATCGTCATGAATCTTTGATTGAAATATTTGACTCTTTATTTTGGGCTCATGGTGGTTGTGAACAACTCATCCATTAGAGCTCCCATGGTAGTTTCCTCAACAAATTTGTCTAAAAAGTCCTTTTGGAACTTGGTCCAGTTGGTTATGGGTCCTACCGGAAAATTAAAATACCACGTGGAAGCTGAGTTCTCAAATGTGTAGGGAAAGAGCCTACAAACTACGTCTTCATGTTGAACATTCATAAGCCTTATCATGAGTATGAAATTCTTGATATGATCTTCAGGTAAACTTGAAGTTTCAGGATCGTACTTGGGGAACATCTTTTCCAGGTGCCAGGGAAGATTATGTACTCATCCTGGGATGGACATGGCGTCTCCGACCAACCAAGGTTGGTTGTATTGAAGTGGGATTTCCCTTTCCTCCTCATGATCATTATTACCTTCCATACCTTCAAAATTTGAGTTGAGGTCCTCTTCTTCTGAACAATCATTTGCCTCAGAGATGTTGTCCCTTGGCGTTTCGGGTATCAGATCAAGAGGTTCTTGGATTTTGGTGATCACAAAGTCTATTAAGTCTTCTATGGAGTGTATGCAAACTTCGTTGGGAGTGATAACCACTGGCCTGATTTGTTGTTTTCTTCGAGGGAGGATGGGAGTTAAGGACAACACGCTGATTTTTCGAGCGTAGGCTCTAGTGATTCTCCGAAATTGATTCACTTCCCCATGAGGAAGGGCATAAGGTATTTCAGGGTGAAAAGATTCTTCCTCGGGCTAGGGTGAGTTATCCACTTTTGGGGTATTCAGTAAGTGTGGGATATATTTTGAATGACTAGATATGCATGTGGACCATTACAAATCTGTAGGTTGTCAGAAATACTATATAAATTATATACCCAGCCATTCATTCTCAGGCCCTCCTTCTAGTGCCAATTCTATTGATGGGACCTAAATACCTTTGACTCAACAGTAGGAACCAAACTCGCCATTGAGGCTCAATTAGACTCTGTAGCATTTAAAATGGAATGGTTCTCTAGATCTTGTGATCCGACCAATTTATCGATGGGCTTTGTGTTTCTTTGTGAAGGCTCTTCCTTCAGTTGGGACTATTTTTTTCTGTATTTTCTCTTAGGTGGGGCTGGTGTGAGAGATGCAAGCCAGTATAAACCAACTTGACTAGAAAAGGGATTGAGTTTTAACCACTGGGAAGAGGTTGAGCTTGGGATAACCCACTGCTCAAACATGCATACAGTGATTCTATGCCAAAGGGCCTAGTACTAATACATTAACCAAATGAGCATCCAATTACTATCTCAGAAACTAACTATCAGAAATAAATCACATGTGTAACAGGATAATGGAAAGAAAAATAATTCATCTACCATAACCATGAATCACATAATAACACAATGATTTATCTCCATCATGAAAGAAAAGAACATCAAGAAATTGCACCAGATAACTTGACAACAGAATTAATTGCTCTTACTTATTATTGCATCATTCATGAAATAGGATAGGAAGTAGTTCTTCTCCGAGTCTAATCACATTGCATCTAATGGAAACAATTTGTCTCTAGTCCAGAAGGACTTCTAACTTCATAGCAGTCCCAAAATAATTCTCCACAACCAAAAACAAAGAGTTCTTACAAAAACCATCGACCCTTGACTAATTGGTCGATGTTCTTATTTATAATATAAAATTCAACCGAAATTAACGGATAAGTACAGTTTGAACCAAACAAAAATCGCAACGTGGTGTGATCATCCAATAGTTTCTTTATGAGTTCACCTTATATATTTCTTGAAAAGGGTGACTTCTTTCATATTCAGACCAACTGATAAACAGATCTTCATAGGCTTGGGCCCATGGGAATTTGTGTTGTTCCATTGGGGCTGCATATATTCCTCTGATATCTATTGCATGTGCTCGGTACTTTACCAAACTGGTTGCAGCATGGTTCGAGATTTGATTGGGTGTTCCATGGATTGTTTCACTTGCCCTCACCTTGCATCGGTTATCTTTGCGCATTCTTCGGACCATAGCGAGTCTTGTTCGGAATGCGCCTGGAACACGTCACTCAGGTTGATAAATTCATCGGGGTGCCAAACTTGGGGATCCCGAATCCTTCATTGCTCTAACGATTCAGTTTCGGTATTTCTTTCAAGTTCTTAGGAAAGGTCATAGGACGAGCTCTGTTTGATAGGAGAGGGAATTTTTCCTACAATCAAAGTAGACGTAGGTTAGCGATTAAGAAACCTATGATAAGACATAAACAAACTGAAAAGATTAATGCGTACCTATGTAGCTCACTAATCCCAATCATTTTAATACTTACATGATCCCATATGCTCCTTTGAATGACCTATGATGACCTAGACAAAGCCTCCACTCATCTTTGGTTTAAATGAATTATGTCAGCGTTCCATAGACTAGAAAATCAAGTACGGTAGAAATGAGCGTATAAACCGTCATAGTAATCACTTGACCTTTGGGGATGAAAGGAGGCAACAGAGACCAGTGTGTGCATGTATGCTCCCAAAAGGTTGAATACCATAAAGGGAAAGTCGTTAAATGCCTCCAGAATCCGTATGACCAAGCGTGTCAAACATCATTCATCAATAGCGGAGGTTCGAAAGTTCAAAAGGATCAAAAGGATCGTACCACACGTTCCTTGCAACTCTGATTTGATGGCGTTTACATGTTCTGGATTTCATCCGTCGAGTAGTTGTGTCAGGTCGAGTCTTCAAAACATCATGTCACGAGGTGCGAGTGTTTTATTGGAACGCTCTATTTCACTCCTTCATTTCTCTATAAATTCCAGGATTTCTTTAGGGAATGCATATGTCGAGCTTAAATCCTCTAGAATTCTGGTCTGGTGAGTTTATCTTGGTGAAGTCCCTCGTAATAGTCCTTTATCACCTGTAGACACCCGAGTCTCTATTTTGTTGCATTATGGGATCTCCTTCAAACACGAGGCGGGGTCTGAGAGGCTTACCAACTGGTTGGAGCCAGTTGGGACTACCGGTAGAGGAGGCAGGAGACAAAAGGGAAGGGAAAAAGCACCGTTCACTTACGTCGAAACTCTCGCTTAGTAGTTAGAGCAGGCTCAACTCGCAATAGTTGAACTCTACCAAGAAAATAAAGAGTTGTGGCGTCAATTTGCAGCAAAAGACCAGGAGATATTGTCGTCGTAGGGTCGTGAAGGAAGCATGGTTTGGCTGTAGAGATGGCTTCGGGAAGCACAAGATACAATTGTGCAGTTGCACGAGGCGCAGCAGATGGTGGGAGAAAAAAACATAGTGCAAGGCATGAGTAGTAATCTAGGGAAAGGTTCATGTGTAGGGGATGCATAATGGGTAGGTTCTATGCCTTGTATTTTCCTAAGCGACTCTTGACAATTTTTTCCCTTTTTCTCTTTTGTTGTAAAGATAGTCTTGGTCTCACTGCCACTGAGTCGGTTGGTCATGGCATCGACATGGATTATTTGTATGTGATCGGAGGGAACCTTTAATACTAAATATCGACAGTGTTTTGAATCTATCACGCTTTCTTTTAAATACAAAAAATTAACCGGGTTCTCTTATCTAAGACCTTTTTCTCATAAATTATTAGAATCTTGTGATTGTCATTGTTACACTGTGCATTTGTTAATAATTTCCCTTGTAAAATTTTCGATGTCGATTGATGCTTCTATGGCGTTATCAACCCCGGATCATTAGAAATATTTAATCATAAAAAACAAAAGGCATTCAGCTAGTAGGTAAGGGTCATATTCAGGATCTCGCTCGCATCAAAAGCACAAAGAAACGATTAGTCAACAAGACTGTCGATATTGGGCAGTATCGGGGTTATTATTACAACAAGAAATTAATCATTTTGTAAACGTCGATGCCGAACTTGTTTTGGGAGTTCAGCGGTCGGCAGTGTCACTCTTCTATTTGCGCGACGTTCACTATTACACTTTTCGCTGAAGCCGAACTTCTTAAGTGAGTCGGGGATAATTTTGGGTCGCCGATTCCTGGAGTAGTTGTTTAAGTCTATATAGAGTTAAGATGAATCTATGTTGTATGATTCAAGTAAAATTTAATCAATTCAAACATGAAACATATAAGATAAGCGAAAGTATTAGTTTCATACTGAGGCGAAAATAGTCAAATGCAAAAGATCGGGGGGTACCCAAAAAGGAAATGGTCTAGGACCTTTTAGGGTGTGTTGAGTGCTCAAAAAATGGCTATTCACTGGGTGAATGCAGAATCTCTACTTTCTACTTTGTTTCCCTTACCGAACCACGAAGTAGATATTTTTGGTACTTATTTTATCCATATTAGCTGATATTATTATTATTATTATTATTATTATTATTATTATTATTATTATTATTATTATTATTATTATTATTATTATTATTATTATTATTAAATATTATTGAAAGTATTGTTTTAGGGCTTGGTCGTTTACTGGGAGAGCATCAGGTTCCCCTCTCAGATTATTCAACCGGTAAGTTCCCACCCCGATCTTCTCAGCCACCTGGAAAGGTCAAAGCCACAGGTTCTGAAATTTAGAATGTTTCCCGTTCGGTTCATCCGCTTTGTGCCATTTCAGGACCAAGTCTCCTACTTCAAAATTCTTCTGTTTAGCTTTATGCTTATCAAACCATCTTTTCACTATCTATTGGTGTGCTAAGAATTTTGACTTAGCCTTTTCCCTCTCTTATTCCAGCATAAGTAGAGTGTTGATTCTTTGTTCCATGGCCGACGATGGTTCCTCGTTGGAATCTTGGGCCAATTGAAGAGATGGAAGATAGAGGTCGTTTGGGAGGATGGCTTCTTGTCCGTAGACCAGAAAGTATGGGGAATTCCCTACAACTTATTTGGGTGTGACCCTATCAACCCATAGGGAATTATGAAGTTGGTTATGTCAATTTCTTTGGTTATCTATAATCATCTTCTTTAGTATCCTTACCATGTTCTTATTAATTGATTCCTCCACACGGTTTCCCTAAGGGTAGTAATTCGCAGAGTACTTGATTATGATTCCTTTGTCCAAAGAAAACTTTGTTAATAGGGTAGAAGAGAAGTAATTTGAATTATCAAAGACCAAAATAGAGGGGATACCAAACCTTGTGATTAATTGTTGTTCTATAAATTGGATTACTACCTTCTCATTCACATGAGTCAGAGGAATGGCCTCAGCCCATTTTGTGAAATAGTCGGTGGAAGTAAGAATGGACTTGTGGATTTTTGCAGAGCTAGGCATAATTTCTACTATGATATCCAACCCCCACTGCTCAAAAGACCTAGAGACAGTCACAGGATGAAGTGGGATAGCTACCCTTTTCTCCTTTCCAGCGCTTATTTGACACCTCTTACAGTTCCTAGCATAAGTATGAGCATCTTTAAACAAGGTGGGCCAGTAATAGTTAGCTCTCAAAATCTTTTGAGCGGTGGTGTTTCCTGCAAAATTTCCTCCAGTGGGGCCGTCATGGAGTTCCTTTAGAAATTTTTCAGCATCCTCTCATTCGAGACATCTCAATAGTACCCCATCATAGTTGATCCAGAAGAACATCGAATTTATAGGGCGATACTATGCATATTTTAACCTCGCAGCTCTCCTTTCCCTAGGGTTGAGGTTCTAGGGACATGTCCCATGGTGTAGAAGATAATTCAAATCCTTTTACTAGGAGCCTTTTTCTGGGGATATGTATGCTACCTCACCACACCATAGTGTTATTTCGTTTTCCCACCCAGAATCTTCAATTGCTCGATCTTGGGCTTCAACTGCGAGCTTGCACAAACCTTGTCATTTTAAAGGTTTGGCAGGTTTCATATCTAGATCAAATTCCTAGACTACTACCATCCATTTCCCTCTTTTTTCTCCCATCTCTTGTTGGGTAAACACGGATCGGACCGCAGGGTGTGGCACAATCACCTTAGTGTGATTCTTGAGAATGTAAGACCTGAAATGATTTACTGTCTTATAGACCGCGTTGTCCTACTTGTCTATGGCAGGGTAATTGAGCTCAGATCCTTGAATATTGGTACTCATAAATGACACTATGGCTTTGTTGTTGTCCTCGTCCTTCTGGGTCAAAATCGCAGCTACTGATTGGTCGAAGGTGGAAGTATAAAGGAAGAAGTCTCTATTGAAATTGGGACTTCGCAACAATGGGGCCTGAAATATGGTGGCTTTGATATTGTTGAAATCATCTTTTCTCTCATCATCCCACTTAAATTCAGAATCCTTGCAAATCATCTTTTGTAAGGGTTTATTGATTTCGGCAAAATCGGGAGTGAATTTCCTCACAAAATTGATTTGCCCAAAAACAAACTGCATAGCTTTCTTTTTATGGGGTAGCAGGAGTTGAGATATGGCCATAATCCTTTCTGAGTCTATGTGAATCCCTTCTTGAGATATAATATGACCTAACAACTTACCTTCCTTGACACCGAAGATAGTTTTCTTAGGGTGTAGTGATATACCATATTTCTTGCATCTCTCAAAAATATGGGTTAAGTGTTGGATGTGCTCTTCTCTATTCTTCGAATACATTGTTACATCATCTAAATACACTACCACACACTTATTAATAACTCCCCAAAAATCCACGTCCATGGCTCTTTGGAAGGTTGCTTCTGCGTTGATTAACCCAAAAGACATGCATTTATAAGAGAAGGTTCCCCATTTGGTTCAGAAGGTGGTTTTTAAATGATCTTCCTCTGAAACCAATACTTGGTTGTAGCCTGAGAAACTATCTAATAGAGAGAAAGTATCTAAGCCCGACACGATCTATAGGAGTTGTTCCATCGGAAGGACCAGATAATTGTCCTTTTTTCAAGATCTCTTGAGGTTCCAAAAATCTACACATAGTCGGATTTCTCTCGAATTTTTCCTCACCGGAACAAGATTTTCCACTCAGGTAGAATGTCTAACCTAAAAAATTATGTTCACATCTAGAATATTTCTTAATTCCTTATACATGATAGGCTCCAAGGATGGGTGATACTTTCAGAGCTTTTGCTGGAAAGGTTTCATTTCGGGTTTCAACAAGATGGTGTGTTGAATGATGTGGGTATCATATGTTTTCAAATCCTTATAGGACCATGCGAAAACATCTTGGTATTTTTTGAATAATTTGAGGTAGGATATCCTCTCTTCCTTAGATATAGTTTTCCCAAGATTAACATTCTTTGGGTTCTCCGTATTCCCAAGATTTACAGTTTCATGGAGGGGACAAGAGCTACCAGTCTTTGCATTTTTAGTTCCTTTAAATTGTTCCTTTAGATCAAACAGATTCTTTAGATTACCTATCTCCCTCAAGATTGTGTGAGCCTTTGATTTATCGATATGTCTCCTTGCTTAAGGATCGGTTTCAGTTGATTTCTCTTGGAACTCTTCATCATTTGTCACGAGATATTTGAAATTGTCTTCGTTGGTCAAGAAGTTTATTATTTGTTCGTCGGCTTCAAAAACTTTCCAATTAGAGATGTTATTAGGTATCGATGGTTTGTAGCGCATCTCTATAGTGAATCGTGAAGCTTCATAATCTTCTAGGGGTGACATCCTGGAAGTGGTTGTGGCCAAAGAGTCAGCCAACACATTCTTGGCTTGGGGAATTGTTGTAATGTTAAAGGCTTCAAAGCGTTCTATTAACCTATAAACCTCCTACTGATAATTTTTTAGGTGAGGAGAATTTAAATGTATGGTATTCCTGACTTGCCTAATGATAATTTCGGAATCTCTGAAGACTTTCAACCTTTTGACATTTAAGTCTATGGCTTTCTTTAATCCTTGTACTAGAGCTTCATATTCGGAAGTATTGTTGGTACATTCGAACTCTAACCTACAGGATAGGAAATGAAGTTGACCTTTAGGATTGATAAGGATAAATCCTACTACTGACCCTTCTTGCGACTTGGATCCATCAAAGCAGAGGGTCCAAATCTATGAATGAAAATCATTCTTTTCTTGTCCCTCGTTAATCTCTTGCTCTCTGATCTCTTGTCCTGTAATCTTTGTCACAAGGTTTTGGAAAAAGAGGGAGTCCCCTATCGGCATCAGCGATTCTTCTTGAAATATTAGTTCAGAGTTTTGAGTAAGAGGAACAGTGGACAAGAGAGGAGAAAAGTACCCGAAGTGGGAATCACAGGAGTAATTGCCCAATACAAGGAAATCTGTGGACGCGGGTTCGTTCGGGGTTTCTAGATCAATAACTGTATGCTTCATATATATTTCCCTATCGATTTTGATCATATTCTTGTATCCGTACTGAAATATCCGTTTTCCCTGTCTGTACTGAAATATCCGTTTAGCTTCTCAGACCAATCCCGACTTAGCAACAGCCCATATGCATCTGGGATATCTACCACAATGATGTCAATTAATTGCAAGAAATTAGGATGTGTCGCTATCCTGATCATCACATCTTTGAGTTCTCCCATGACCTTGACCTAGGTTTTGTCTAGTTGTATGACATGCTTATCACTTTTGAGAGGGACTGCACCTAATTTAATACAAATGACCAAGGGCATGACATTAGAAGAAGCCTCAGAATCCACCAAACAATTGTGAAGGTTCCTATTGAAGACTTCAAATGTTAAAATAAAAGGTGATACAAAATGCCTCTCCTTCCTACCTTCTGAGTAGGTATTTACAGTTGCCTTGCTTACCAGATCGGTTGGGGACATATTCTTTTGTTGACCATTGTTGGCCATCAGGTCTACTACATAGCTCAAAGCTTGCAGTAGAAAGTCTTTCTACTGAGGAATCCTACATATATCCATAACTAATATATTATCCTTTAGCTTCTTCAAATATTCGACTAAGTTGTAATATAGTTTGGTGGATTCCTGGGTATGGATGCTTATAGGCTTTTTACCAAGTGTGAAAGGTATTTTTGGGTGATCGGGAGTTAACCTGCTTTGTGAATCCTAGGTGGCGTCGGTGTCTTTCGATCCGGGTTGACCCTTACTACATGTTTGTATTACCGAAACTTCTATGGGTTGTTCTCGAGGCTTGAAAAGATCATCTGAAGGCACGACCATGTCAGGATCCCATATCAACATGGTTGTGTCTCACGGTGGGTCAACCTCTTTCTGATTGGTAATATTCATGGTTGTACTGCTTGACTGTTCGGTCAGGGAGACTTCGCCCAGGAAATGATTGGCCATTAAATTCATGGCATGGACACATTGAGGGAATTCTCTTTCAGAGTGGTTCTCCTAGTGATAAGTATAGAAAGAATCAGACGCAACATTCCCTAGGTCAATTTTTAAGTTGGTTGGGGGAGGTTCAATTGCTTTAAAAGGCTGGTTTCTTTTAAAGAAAGTCTTATAGGGATTTTTCCTTTGGTTTCCCTCCCCTGTGCTTCTCTTCATGTCTATGATCTCATTGGAAAATTTCTTAACCATGTGTTGAAGGTATTCTATATATCCATTACCCTTGTTGGGAGTTTGTTCGATCGGTTTTCCCGACGGTCTAGTTAAAAGGAGTCCTCTCCTAGGAGGGGGTTGGGTTTCTCTTTTCATCAAGGAGGTCTGGCCTTATTTACAACCTTTCATACAGAATTCTATTGTCTTGGCCTCTTCATAATTCTCCTCCATGGTGTTAGGACCATATATTGTACCCTTTTTGTCCATATTTTTGCCATGGTTATACTCCCCATCACCTACATTTAGACTTATATTATCTTTCCACTTGATCATTCCAAGGTACATAACGTCCTTTCTCATTACTACACGTTTAATTTGTTTTGCATGATATTTTACATTACTTTTGGT
>JASDQU011442242.1:5898-27440 GCA_032191745.1 Picea mariana | reverse complement strand
TATGTGTAGAGGATCAACATCATGATGACATAGATAACATCTTTATAATAAGGTCATATGTGTACACATGTTTTCTTTATATAATAACGAAATATATACCTAACATAAGTTTAGGGTTAGTGTTTATGTATCTTATTAGTCCCTGATAAAGCAAGGAATATAGAAATCAATTGTAAGTCAAAATCATTTTGTCTTTTGTAAATTTACAAAAACTTTAACAATGTTTTATAATGTTTTTCAATAAATATTTTTTTATTTTTAAATATTCAAAATTTTTCTTTTTGATTGGTCAAAAAACTTGAAGTGACTAATTTCCCCTGGTTGGAGGTGACAGTTAACCACAAAACTAAAAAGATTAAATTATTTGTTTTTTAAAAATCCACAAATAGCCACGTATTAATTAAAAGTACAAATAATGATTGATGTTACTGGCATTCTATGTGTAGTAAATGTAAGAATACACTGTGGATTTTGAGACTCTTTTTCATATCCCAATGAGTTGATGAGTGCACTTTCTCCACCATCCAAATGTACACACCCGATCACATCAACCACAACGTTTAGCCTCGGGTTTTGTTTTGCATGCTTAAATAATGGAAATTCTCGTACTTTGTTTTGCAAAATGTACAAACCTGATCACGTCAACCACAATATTTAGTCTTGGGTTTTGTTTTTCATGCTTAAATAATGGATGATCACTTGTACATTAATAATTATATGTAATATCAACAGCCTATCTTGTCACTAATGCCAACCTACCCATTATTTATTACAATATGTTGAGGATAGCAAAGAATTTATGTGGAAGAGGAAAATGTTACAATATATTGCAACTATTACCCTTGTTATAAACATGAGTTTCCTCCCTATCTTATATATACCATAACTTATCATTTATCAATATAACAATCAAGTTCAATATTTTATTCATGGAGATTTCTTCCTTCAATTAATTGAATTAGTAAAGTGCTAGTTGCCAACCATTAGGTGTGCAAGTATCCCAACCATTATTGTCAATGTTATATTATTTTCAATTTATGCAAGTGTGATCCCTTTTGGGTACTAGGGATGTAACAAGTGGTATCAAAGCTTCAATCCAACTTTGTTGGTGTTTTTTTGTTAGGCATTAAAAATAAAAGAGAGAAGAAAATGACAATCAATTACTATCATTTCACCAATCAAGGTTGAGTTTCAAGAGCAATTCCATATCTTTATCAATGAAAAGAGAGAGAGATTATAGCTACAATTGAAGGGAAAAGGGTATGTGGATTCCATAAACCTAGAACATTATGGAATCTACATACCCTTTTCCATAGAATATACTAACTAGATCCAAAAACCAAAGACATGAAATATGGTACTACACATATTATAATATATTATCAAGGAAAAAACAAGCTAAATGAAATTTGGACATTTGAAAACAAAATTACAAGTTAAATGAGTACATCAATAAAAAATAACATACTAACCTTGCAAGTTCAAAATCCAAGATATGTAGATCAAGAATTGGATTTGTTCAACCAGTGGGTGACGGAAAAAATAAACAGCTCAAACAAAATCCAATAACAGTGTCACAACTATAGCAATTGTGTCACAAAGTCTCTTAAAGTCACGTATATATAGATAAAATAATCAACTAGCCATTAGCACCGACCAATGAGATAGGAAAAATTTGTGTCGCTATTGTTGGGGATCATTTAAGAGAAAGAGAAGATTAACTCTTTGTTACAGTGGTAGAAGACCGGGACATATTGCTAAGGAATTCCTTGGTAGAATACCTAGTTGTCTTTGTTGTAAAGATATGGGACATGAAGTTTTGGATTTCCCTAGAATGATTACTAATGTTGAGAAGATGAATATGAGAAAAGAAAACCATGAGACAAGCCAAGAGATTAATACTATGGAAGAACCCTAGAAAGAATCAGAGATTGTATTACTACAGATGAAAGAAACCCTGAATGATCACAGAGACATCAACTTATCAGAGATCTTCAAAGAAAAAAAGTGCATAGAATCAAGAATAGGAGACTTCAACATAGACTGTGTTTTGGATGAGGATACATAAGTGAATATCATGACAGAAAGAACTTGGGAAATCTTGGGAAAGCCTACTATGATCCCATCATTGGGAGGAATAAGATTATTTAGTGGAAAGCTAATAACCCTATGTGGAAGACTTACCCAAACATCTATGAGTACTCATGGAACATCGACAGAGGAAGAATTTGAGGTTGTTAAATTTATTGAGAACAACACCCCATTTGCTATGTTACTAGGAAAAATGTGGATTGAAAAAGATCAGATCTGAAGAAAACAAGAAGAGGAATATCTAGAACAAAAATAGAAAGAATTAAAATATTTCATGACTAGGATTTTTATAACCCTAATTTGCACCAAACATGCTTACCTGGCCTCAAGCCATCTCATATTACTTCTTTTCCAAAACACTACTAAACAACTCTTCTTAAAAACCCCTTTTATAAAGCCCCACACACCCTGCTTCATTACTGCACATGTGTACATGCTAGTTGACCCAAGATAGCCCACGTATACCTACAAAAGCATGGAAAAAGGAAAGTTGCTAATGGAACACACATCTTTGGGTAATTTAACTAAACCTTTCGGCCATGCATGTTCGATCACTCAACAAAATACCTAGCTTATTTTATCCTATAAAAGAAGGGTTAGGGGTCCCATTTGAAAGGAGGGGAATCATAGTAAAGAAACTATACTTGATTAAGCATTCCCTTTGTCCCAACCTTTAGCAATCCTTGTGCAAAGAGAAGTATAGAGAAAAGAAGTTGGAAGACAGTGGAAGAAGAGCCCAGGACTAGGATCGAGGAGTAGTAGCTGAATTTATCATTGTATAGTATCATTGTGAAGTTAATAAAAGAATTGTTTTTCTCGTCCTGGCATATGAGATTGTCATTATTGGAATATTGATTGTATGATTGATTAAATCTCTAACCCGTTAGTTCATAGATCAAATGCATGTGGAGTTCTTTGTTTGTCTTTAGTGAATGAAGATCAGCATTGGGTAGATATTTGCATTCAAAGAATGACCAAGCGTGAAAAGGGATCGACATCAAACACAAAAAATAAGGTACGTCAACTTAATTTCTTGAGCCTTGTATTTACATATGCGTAATGGGGTTTAGGCATGGGATGATGGTAAAAAGTAAGAATCTTTAGGTCATTTCTGCATGCATGATAAAACCCTTAGTGATAGTCTGTAGGAGCGATTTCCCGACCACAACATAATTGGTGACCATACTAGGGATCTCTAGGGTTTTTGGGAATGTTTTTTCCAGGGTATTTTTAAGAACTGGTTTCATTTCTTGTTTTTAAAGTTTCTGCAAAAGTTTGAGCTAACAAAGATTTTCATCTTCCATACCAGTTATATTTGTTTCTTTGCTTGACTTCATTTTATTTTCGAGACCCACAGAGTTACATGTGGCTTGTATAAGGTCTGCGTGCATGTACGCATGCTCTACCTTCCCACAGCCCACATGTACACGCTAGTTGAGGAAGTGTCAGTCGTGTGTATGATTTCCAAAAATTTCTTTTAGAGAGGCAGTCATCCTCTCCCCTGTCAGAAATAATCCTTCTCAGGGGTTTTCTGGAACTCTTTCTAGTCTTTGTTGTTTGCAGTCTATAGCTTAGCTTTCACCTCAGGTTGGTTTTTTCTATGAATTTTTCCTTGAATTGTTTTTTTTTTCTTTTTTTCTTTTTCTTCTGTTAAGGTAAGTGTCTGAGTCTTCAAGAGATCCTGGTTCTCAATACCAGTAGTCTTTTCCTGGGCTAGATTGTTTGGCCTTTCATTTGTACTAGAGTTTCAGAGATACACGCGGCCTGTATAAGGCCTACACGTGTGTACATGCTCCCTGAATTTACACAGTTCATGTGCATACGCTTGTTGTTGAACAGTTAGCAGCATGCATGTGCAGGAAATTTTTGTTTAAGGTGAGGCAGTCATCCTTTCCTTTGTCAAGGATTATACCTCTCATTTTTTTGGGTCTCTTTCATAAGCAGTTAGTAACTTAGGTTTGATCACAAAAATATCTTCCTTTTTCATTAAGAAGTTTTTCCTCAAAAGTTTCTTTTTCTAGGATTTTTAGACCAATGTGAGAGTCCATTTCTAATTTACTTGTGTGTTATTTTTAAAGTGACACTTTGTAATCTGTGCTTAGGCCAGAAGTTTTCTTCATCTTTACTTGTTGATATTTTTCCTTTTTTCTTTGTGAGCATTCAAATTAAAAAAAAAAAATTTATGTCTTTGTTTGGTTAAATAGTTTTGGTTTGCAGTAGTAACCAGGAAAAGTCTTTTCTTTCATAAGTTCTAGATGGTTTACTTAGATCATAAGTAGCTAGTAGTCGAGTGAAATCTTGCTTTGAGTTTATTGTTTAAGGATCTTAGAAAATTTTTAGTTTGAAAAGTTGTTTAAGATTTGAGTCAAGAAGAAGTTATTTTGTTTCTAGCTTTCTGTTTTTTTTTTCTTTCATCTTTCAAACATCACTAGTTTCACTTTCATAACCTTTGACTTAAGACAAGCCATAAAAATTAATGCTAAATCTAAAATTCATTAGACTTTTTACGTTTGTAGGGTCAACCAACTAGTTTAGGGTTAAAGCCTTGAATTAGGTTGGAGAGGAAACTCTTCAAGGCCATTAAATCAAACATTGGAGTCTGAGTTAGGAAGTGTCAAAGTCTAGTATCATGAAATTTATCTGGGACCCCCCTCTAACACAGGGGATAAAAATGAGGTCACGTGTGGAAAGGTAGCTTATATAAACCCTCCAAAGCTGGACCAATCGTAGTGGAGAACACATATAGAGGGATTGTCTTTGGATTTCGTCGATTGAATTTGCCACGGATCTTCATGGGTCTTGAATCTATTCGAGGTCCTTATTTGTATTCCATACCACTTGCCTTCGATACCCTTGACAGGTTTTGGGCTCGATACCCTAGTCATTATGGTCTACCTGACAGTAGACTGTACCCGCCTGGTGACTATTTGTGCATTGGCAACCTAGTTTCCTATCTTTTTTAGAGACATACACAGGTGACTATGGGGGTATACCGTGATACCTATGACAAACATTGGGCCACTCTTTTCATATTATACATGGAGGGTTCTTCCATGTTCAATTTGCACTTGCACCCGTAAGTTTCTCTAGTGTTGGTTGTTGTAATTGTTCTTCCAACTAGTTTAGTGTTTGCTTGTTTTATCTTAGAAGAATATTTTTAGTGTGTGTTGTTCTTTGAATGAATAGAAAGCCCTAGTGTTTCTTTTATCTCTCACACAGTGGAGGATCACAAGCTCTACCAGTCATGAAGGCTTCTTTTCCTATCACCGGTTACACTGGATCCACCTCTACCACCACTAAGGAGAAAGCTGTACCAACAAGGGTCTTTTGAAGCGACCAGGTCACGGGAAACTATACCTAACCAACATCTGGAGGAAATGACCATTTTCGACCTTGGAGCGAAAGCTCTTGGTCCATATGAAACTCCAACCACTGATATTTTAGCACCCATCATCGTATAGATTCACCCTTACGAGTGCCAGACAATGTCACACGCAGTAATGGAAACAAATGATGCCACTTCTTCTGGGAATTCTTCAATTCTCACTATGGTTGTCACCACAACAGGTATTTCACCTCCTAACCCACTATCGTTGGTTTGGGCCACCATTGTCTCAGTTGACTCTACCTCAAGCAGTGGACCAATCTCGTCTATGGTGGCAGCCACTACCCCTTTCACACCAAGTGAGATAGGCCCTCCGTTCACATATGGGATGCCTAGATCAGGTACAATTCCTATACTTTCCTACTCCACTTTACAGACTTTCGGTCTGGGGGAAGGGAGCTCTAACGCTTCTCTGCAAGGACACATGGGGGGCACTTTAGCTCCTTTTAATGCTTTCCCTTATGGGGTAGGTCATATACCTCCTTTGCCCCCTTCACTCAGTGGTACCCACCAGCAATCCATCAGGCCAGACACACACCATATTTCACTTATAGTAGGGAGTCAAGGACCACCTTCTCATAATATGCCGGTAGGTTCGACACCATTTTCTTTGTTCGGTATGTTTGGTAACAATGCTTTCTCATCAGTTTCTTTCTTGATTGGGGGAAAACCCGGTTATAGACAACCTATTCCTATGCAGGGTACTATTCTTGCACAGGAGGAAAACCCAGGAGCTTCTTCCACATCAGGAACTTGGAATTCTTGGCATGGATCAGTTCCCTTGTTAAGAATGTCGATCTAGGGCAATTATTTTCACAACCAATGGAACCTTGGACAAGGTGTTATGCCTATGCCCATGGGATCGACATGGGGCAACCCTTCCCAAAGTCCTATGAATATAATTCACTCCCAACCATCTACATCCTATTTTTGGAATCATCCGATGATGTCTCCTCACACACAGAATCCGTATGCTAGTCATGGCCATGGTTCTTACCAAAACCTCGACCAACAACCTAACTTTTCTTGGCAACCTGGTGCCATTCAAACTCCAAGTCCCTTTTTCCATGGTTATCATTAGCAACAACCAAAGATACCTTTCTTGGCAACTTTACACTTTCCAGACTTGACAAGATTGTTGAATGACCCCATCTGTCACGATCCACATTGGCCTCCTATGCCGACGAAATTGCCTTCGGACATATAAGAGTTCAAGGCCAAGACTAATGGATATCCAAGGGATCATGTGACCACTTTCCATCTTTGGTGCTCCTCTAATTTGTTAAAAGATGACTCTGTACAGTTTCAATTGTTTCAACGCACTCTCATTGGGAGTGCCGCAAAATGGTACATCGAGCTCGACCAATCAAGATATTATTCCTTCGATGAATTGGCAATGGAATTCCTAAACCATTTCCAATTTCTTGTGAGATACGATGCTGGCAGAGAATTGCTGGCCAATTTTGAACAGACAAAAGGAGACTATATCTCTAACCACATCCGAGAGTGGAGATGTTGGAAGAGTTTAATAAAGGTACCAATCCTACCATCATTCCTGCTTGAGTGGTTCCTTAAGTCTTTAGTCCCATAGCTATCCAAAGATGTCACAACGTCTGGAGTGTTTTCCAAAGAAGATTCAATCATGAGAGCTCAACAGCTTGAGATAATTTATTCTCAATCACACATGAGAGCTGGACCACATGTTGCACATGAGAGCTTGACATGTGCTGAGATAATTTATTCTCAACTCGACATGTTCTAAGATAATTTGTTTGATGACAAAAAAAATGCATCAATTGTCTATACAACATATAGTGGCCAGCCAAACTACCGCTTTGGTTTCTCCCCCTACCCAAATGTCAGATCTACACACAGTGCAATCGAAAAATCCAAACGCCACCCAATAGCCTAATGGAAAGAAAAAAAAAATGAAATAAGGGTAAGGGGGATAAGAAACCCACTGATAATGATGGTGGGGGAAATAGTGAGAAACAAAAGTCAAGGTATCCATGAAACCTGTGTGTGGAAGACCACCCGACCCACCAATTTCCTCAGCTTGCAGAGGCCCAAAAGTTTGTTACATAGCAACAACCTGTCATGTTAACCAATCCATTTCAACATGGGAAAAACCTAACCCAAGCCTCTACAAGCGTGGAAGGGGGTAGTCAAGGAACCTCTCCATCTTTGAATAATCCAACATCCACAAATGTGTATATGATGAAAGGTGATGCTTTTATATCGACTAGAGTGCATGAATATAGTAAACCAAGAACTTATGAGAAGGGAAAAGAAGTTGAAATCCCATCTCTTCCTCTCTAGAGAGAAAATCCTTTGGGAGAAACAATGACACACATCCCAAAAGGGGATTTCAAGAAAGCTTCTCACAACCCAAACGCAAGGGCCACCCAGATCTATTCTGTGGTGGAGGATTTGTCTCAAACCCCTTGTGCGATGTCCCCTTTCGAGGTCCTCCAAAGCTTCCGTTATCAAAGGAAATATTTGTTAGCTACTTTAGGATCTACCGAGACTTGTAATTCGGGAACAATCATGCTAGATAAAACCAACTTAAAACCTTGTTTGCCTTACCACATAGCGTTTCGGATAGTAGTGGCTTACCCCACAAAATTGTTTACTCGAAACATTTTCTGCGTGGTGGTTGATGAGGGTGCCTTGACATGCATTATGTCTTTGGCATGTTAGAAGGCCATTGGCCAACCCATTTTGTCTCTGTCACCTACTCTTCTCATTTCTTTTGATGGTTGTTCATTTCGACCACATGGTATCATTCCCTCTTTCCCCATGCAGTTAGGAGGGAAGACCATGTGCATCAAGGTAGAAGTAGCCGACACATCCCTCGATTACAATCTCTTGTTAGGAAGGAGTTGGAATTATGCCACACAAGCAGTGGTTTCTACAGTTTTTTGGGTCTTGTTGTTTCCACATGAGGACTGGATTGTGACCATTGATCAATTGTCTTTCTCCAAACCTAACCCTTCACTAGGGGCATCAGCGGTCCCAATGATTGATAATACCCAATCAACCATAGTCAACATAGGGTTTGGTTTGTTCCCATCTTTTATGGGTACCTTCAATTACCCGCCCCCTCAAGGCGATGTCAAGTTCATATCAGACCACCATAAGGTTGATATTTTCCAAGTTTCATCATTTCACACGACTTACTTCAATGATCCATGGATAATTCCTTCCGCATCGGCCACAATGGAAGGGACAGGGCACCCTGGCATGTCCATGCCCTTGTTTGCAGCCGAAGTAGCATACTCTTTAGTCCAACAAGCTTCAGTCGACACCGATCCAACTCCTATGCAAGAGTTAGATCCAATTCCAGAGCCTATTTGGGCTCAAGGTTCTCTCACTGATACCGATGTGTTAGACTTAGTCATTCCCTTCAACGAAGCACTAATTGAAGCAATGACTAGTTCATCCAAATCCTGGGATGATCTCCATCACAAATCATACTTCCTCCTAGAGTTAAACAGAATCAAAGAAGGACAATTCAACTTGACTATGACTGGAGATAGGTCTTGTCCTATTAATCCCTTAGCTACACATGAGGTTTATGCCAAGGGTAATATGGAAACTATTGTTGAAACTATACCGATTAATATCTCTAGAATCCCTGGCACCGTGGAGAATGTTTTAATCGGAGTTGACAGTTCCTCCAAAAAGATTCAAATCTACACAAATCTTTTTAAAGAATTCTGTGAAGTTTTTTCCTGTTCTTACGAGGAAATTCTAGGCTTTGATCCAAAAATAGTCGAACATGAAATCACAACTTATCTTGATGCCAAGCTAGTTCGGAAAAATATTTGTCCAACTAATCCCAAGAAAGCAACAACCATTAAGGTTGAAGTAGAAAAACTACTCAAATCCAATTTTATCTATCCTATCCATTTGACCCAATGGGTGTCAAATCATGTGCCAGTCAATAAAAAACAGGGCATGATTCACATATGTACGAATTTCCATGATTTGAATAAGGCCTGTCTAAAAGATAATTTTCCCACACCATTCATTGACCAAATAATTGATGAATGTGTAGTTTGCGAGGCCTTTTCTTTCATGGATGGTTTTTCAGGATATAATCAGATACAAATCAAACCCGAAGACCAACAAAAAACTATATTCATTTGTCCTTGGGGTACATTTGCCTATCGTAAGATGCCTTTTGGCCTAAAAAATGTTAGAGCTACCTTCAAGAGGGCCATGTATTTTTCTTTCCATGATCTCAAGCATATATTCGAGGCCTATTTAGATGATTTAGCATCTTGATCTCACAAAAGAATGGATCATCCCACACACCTTTGACTTATATTCGAGCGATGTCGCTACTTCCAGATTCGCCTGAATCTAAACAAGTGTAGATTTTTCATAACATCAAGACGTTTGTTAGGTTTCATAGTGTCAACAACAGGGATCATGGTCGATCCTCTCAAATTTGAGGCAATAGTTCAGTTGCCTCGCCCACGCACAATCCTTCAACTTCAGAGTCTACAGGGAAAGGAAAATTTTTTAAGGCGTTTCATCGCCAACTGTGCCAAGATCACAAAGTGATTTATGTGCTTAGTAAAGAAAGACATTCCTTTTCATTGGGATGATACCACTCAATGATCCTTCGAAGCATTAAAACATGCCCTCACAACTGCCCCTTTGCTTCGACCACCCAACTATAACAAAGATTTCTTATTATACATGGTTGTAGCAGAGTCCACCATCTGCATGTTCTTAGTTCAGGAAGATGCTTTTCTCTCAGAATATGTGATCTATTACCTGAGATGAGGCCTCGTTGGACCATAAATCAATTATTCTCATATCAAAAAACTTGTGTTGGCAGCAATCCATGTTGTTCAATGGTTCCATTATTATTTTATGTTTCACAAGCCCACCGTCATTGCCATTGTGAATCTATTTCAATACATGTTGATGTTATGGGTAATAGTCAGGACGATCAGTAGATGGATAGTCGTCCTCCAGGAATTTGACTTAGATTTCATTTTGGTGAAATCCAAAAAGTCATTGGTCTTCATAGAACTTATTTCGAAACTTCTAGTTGAGTCAGGTGATGTTATTCCCAAAGAATCGCCTATCAGAGGAGATATTTTTTTGATCACATCTTCAGATCCTTGGTATGGAGGTATACTTGTCTATCTCTAGAATTTGAAGTACCCCACCTCTGCTTCTAGTGATGAGCATCATCCTATACACCATCAGGCTAAGAATTATCTCATACTCGACGATACGTTGTATCAAAGAGGTGTAGACTACATCCTACGCTGATGTCTCACTCATGAAGAAGTAGTTATCGTACTTAACGATTGCCATACTGGAGCATGTGGAAGTCATTTGTTTGGGTTGGAAACAACCAAAAATATTTTACAAGGAGGTTACTTCTTGCTGACACTAATCAAAGATTGTATTGAATCAGTCAAGAACTGCCACCCATGTCAGATCTTGTCTCAGAAGATGAGGGCACATACCGCTCCCATGTTTCCTATCATCACAATTGATCCCTTCACCAAGTGGGCGATTGATTACACTACATGCAACCCTCCTTCAGTAAGGGGGAATCATTATATCATTGTAGCCATAGAATAATTCAAGAAGTGAGTCAAAGCTATGCCAACATTTAAAGATGATGGAGAGACTGCAACTCTCTTTTTATTCAACTAGATAATAGCAAGCTTCTATGTTCCGAGAGAGATTGTCACTGACCATGGTAGTCACTTTCAGAACCAGATGATGACTGAATTAACATCAAATCTTGGGTTGCAACAAGAACATTCATCACCCTACTACCCCCAAGCAAATGGTTAGGTGGAAGTTGTAAATAAATATCTTAAGACCATCCTACAACGAATGATCAACTCGGCCAAGTCAAATCGGCATGTGATGTTATACTCGACATTATGGGATTACCGAATGTCTATTAAGACTGCAACCAGTTTCTCACCTTTTCAACTAGTTTACGGGCTAGAAGCAGTCTTGCCTATAGAATGTCAAATCTCATCCCTAATATTGGTAGTACATCTATTGTAAGACACTTCTCCACTTGAAGAACAATTATTATACCTTGACCGGCTCAATGAGCAGTGTCGTGATGTAGCCCTGGCCAATGAGGCTCACAAAAAAAAGGGTTAAGTGTCAGTATGATCTGTCTGTTCGTCCTCAAATTTTCTCTGAAGGCGACCTTGTCCTAGTTTATGACTAAGATAAGGACCCCCTGGGGACAGAAAAATTTAAACCCATGTGGTTTGGACCTTTCATCATAAAAGAGGTTCTTAAAAAGGGTGCTTATTGTCCGGTTGACTTTGAGGGAAATGATTTGGCAGAGCCTAGAAATGGGCTCTACCTCAAGAAATATTACTCATAGGTAGGTCACCTTGGGTAACTTTGTGTAACAAATGTATAGTCTTTTTACTATTACTTTTTGGTTTCTTTTAGTATTATCAATGTGTCAATTTTGATATTATATTTTGTCACTGTGGAAGATGTCAAGTGAATCTGAGGTGTTCATTAGGTATGCAAACGATGCTAGCTGGCACACTCAGAGGCTTGCCTCCATGGCTTGGGTAACTTTTACACCTCAGGGCCAGTTATCATCTTCTGGAGGTATATGTTTAGGTGACACCACAAACAATGTCGTCGAGTACAATGTAGTTATTGAGTTGCTTTGTCACACCCTATCATTTGATATCTCTCATCTCCGGGTCTATTTAGATGCTCAGTTGGTTATGTCTCAGTTAAATAGAGTCTACCATGTTCATGATCCAACTTTACACAGATGATTCCTTAGGGTACGTCTCTTAGAATGAAGCTTTGATTATATTACATATTTTCATGTTCCTAGGAGATTAAACCAAGTTATAGATACTCTAGCTAATCAAATTTTAGATTGGCATCTTGCACACATATAAAAATACATACACATAAACATGTAAATACATTTTTAAAGGAAAATATGATCCATAAAACACAAAAAGACATAAAAATCCATATATAATATCATAATCATCAGAGTACATAGGTGGATGCAAGTGCCTCAAAAATATGACCAGTAACAAGTCATGGGGCTTATTCCCTCAAACAATATATACAAGTAGAGCTCTTGGCACGTGAATAGTATAGATTAACTAAGGTCAGGGCATGTGGGCCCTATTGTAATAATAAACAATATTTTCCAAATGCTAGAACAGTCAGACCCACGTCCATGGTGCCCCCACTACATGAGGCTGCATAGATGGTGGCATATCCTCAATCTCTACCATGGGGATGGTGCGAGTGAGTGAGGTAAAATTTCACTCAACGCATCTCAAAACCCTCTCAGCCTCACCGAATGGAATCTCTCCTACTGTTGTTGGTCCCCTTGCAGCAGTAGGTGCAGCCCCTGGCTGAGGATGATGCATGTTCCTCGCATAATCTGCAGGTCGCACCGGTCCCACATCTGCACACAATAAACACATATCTGTCAAATAATCTGGTATAAAAAAAATGATATATATATAAACAACATATAAATTATATATGTTTCAAAAAAAATATAAAAAAAATGATGCAAACTTACCCATCTCCCCTCGCTCCTCGCCTGGAGGTATAGGGATCTCGAGATCTCTCGAGAAACCAATCCCAACATAGGGATAATCCTCTATGACTAGGATCTACCGCGACAACCAAGCAAAAAAATTGTTGTCAAAGGACTCATTGGTCCTTCCACCACCCTTTCATGGCAACAACACTGCCCATCTACAAACTACAGGAAGAGAGAGGCCTGATGTCCTCGTACCACCACTCAAGGACTGAAACTAGGAACTCTTTCAAAGAAGAACGAGCATAGAATCATCCTGAACCTGAAGTTCCTCTGCATTTACAACCGACAATCTGTCAACTGTCTCTTCATACAATCCAACAATGTAGTGCTCCAGTCAAATATATGTGCATTTAAGCACTAGATTTCATAGTTCATCTGTGCACAGGACGCCTGATGTAGATCCGTAGAACCAGTCATCCACCCAATAAGAAACAAAACCTCCCGCAGTGATAAATTGATGATCCTTCTTATTGGAACCTGTGAGCTCAATTGATTTGTACCCACCTCACAATGAAGTCCTATCAGTTCCAAAATATTGTAAGGCCCAGCAGGAAATGTCTGGAAATTGACTGGTTCCGCTCTCCTGGAGAGGCCAGTCAAAAAGAATATATCCTTTGTAGTGGGCACTAGTGACTACCCCTCTAGCATAAAATCTTCTACGTCAGGGTGCCAATATTCAACCAAGGCATTCAGTAGCCTAGGTTGTTCTCTCATGAAAGGAACCAGAAATAACTTGAGCTAGCCACATTGCATTAACACCACCACAATGTTAGGGTCTTCCCCAACTAGTGCACTAATATCTTTGTTCTCTCGTTCTCTCCATTGCACATACATCTTGAACATGGGAAAATTTTTAGAGGGTTAGCCCTTGCTTTTTAAACCTTTTTTTCACTCATTGGAGGGTCCAACAGGCTATTGTGACGAGAGTCATGTGTACAAGCGCTCTAACATCAGACAGAGTGAGTGTACATGAGGACTATCATAAGCCAACCAACGTGGACCTAGGGCCGACCTTTTAGAGGTCGACACCCCCAAAAAAACCAAATTAAATGCATATATAAAGAATTAAAAGGAAAAAGGAGGTAGTTTATACTTACTTGGTCCAGACGGATGGTCGTTTCGTCCACTATAGCTCCTGGAATCATCACTTTTACCAAAGGGGATTTTTTGTGCCAGAGTCAATTTCCAAATCAACAATGGTGATAATGAGCTGCCAGCTTCTATTTATAGACTTTTTGGCCCTTTTTTGTCACTTTTTTGGCCCCCCTTATCATTTTCTCTAAATTGAAATCTATTTAGAATGATTCAGGAGTTTCTATGGAAAGTTATGTTTAGGTATCATGACGTTTTTTGGAGTTTTGGATCACTTTTGATGGTCCATGGAAAAAACCTCAGATGGTCAACTTGAGCATATAGGTTAGGTTTCCACCCCTGCTTTTGTATCTTGTTGTCTTTATCCCTTTGCCATAGGATCGATCCCATTAGGTTGCGACACAAAACCGTCATTGTTGCTTTAGAGGTGTTGTGATTTGGTGGTAGAGCTTACTAGAACATGGATTCCCTAGGTAGATCCTGGTTGCATTATGATGTCCATGTTGTCACTAATGACTATAGGCTCAGGAGTCCTTTTAGGATTTCCTGATTACACGTTTGAGCCTCATTTTCCTGAATCTTGACCTCACCCACGGGACTCCCAAAAAATAATGGGTCTTCTTTTAAGCCCTTTTCAGACCCTCTAAACATGAAAATATTGTCGAGTGATCTCATGGCCTTTCACACTCATTAAACTAAAATTTGATGTCACATCTATCTGGCGATAGTTTACCCCTTTTTTGGTTTGAACGGTCAACTGTATGAACAAAGGTATACTCTAGAGGCTTCGCATCCCTAGAAGAGTACTTTGAGGTATAATTTTACCCCTTTTTCGGGAATGAGGGAATAAATTTACGAAAAAGGAACCCCCACGGAGTCCATAGTTAAGATCTTTTCAAACTTCCTAAAATTGAAAAGATTGTCGAGTGACCTTATTCTTTCACACTCGTTAAAATGGTCCATAAGAACATTCTTGACGGAGTCCATAATTAAGATTTTTTAAGACTCCTTAAAAATGAAAAAATAGCCAAGTGATCTTGTCTTTATCACACTCGTTAAAATGGTTTTGAATAGACGTCTTTTCAGTGCTAGTTTACCCCTTTTGTGAACCGACTAGACTACCTTTGAAAAAGGTACCCCAATGGAGTCTCCTTTTACATTTTTCAGACTCTCTAAATATGAAAAACCACCGAGCTTACCTTCTTTGGGCTCGTTAAACTTACATCGAAGGATGTTACCATTGGGTGTTCTGTTAACCAAGTTTTCATACCTGCGTCTTTGGTCTAATGCCAGCTCCATGTTGCTCTCAACTAAACCATCTAAAGCATTCCTTATACGCAATCCCTGTAGCACTTTGCCTCTGTGTCTTGACACCTTTGGCCCCAGGCGGGATTTTTCCTGAGTGTCCTTAATTTGAACATCAGTCTTGTCCTTACGCCTTGAACTCATATGTTTGCGACACTCATCCCTCCTTT
The DNA here is from genome assembly GCA_032191745.1 of Picea mariana. Lineage (NCBI taxonomy): Eukaryota > Viridiplantae > Streptophyta > Pinopsida > Pinales > Pinaceae > Picea > Picea mariana. Next base: position 11,794 of record JASDQU011442242.1, on the reverse strand, counting down.
GTAACGTAACATTCTTTTATTATTTTTAAGTCTTCCAAAACTATTGAAAAAGACAAAAAAAAAATCAAATATACCCCAAAAAGAGGAAGGGAAAAGTATTTTTGTTTTATTGGCAACACAATGAGTCACTCTTGGACAAATCACATCCTTTCATTTGTTCTTCAAGCCCTGGGTTTTAATATGACCATAGGAATTTTTTCTCACTACATTGAGTTGTGTCCTCCTCCATTTGGTTACTCTTCCAAACATATGGAGAGTTTGCATTGCCTCCTACCTCGTGAACTTATGTTAATACCATGTTGCCTGAGTCTCATCATTTTTCATGCTATTGTCCAAGGGAAATTTTTACCAAGCCCGAGTCAGCCACTCTGCAGTTTATCTCTTTCCCTCATGCCCGACCATCCTCAAAGTCCAATCAAGTCTTTGTTCGAAATCAATGAATCCTTTAGTCTGATCATCAAGATTCTCTAGTCCATAATCGACGAGCCATCGAAGACCTCTGGGTAGTGAAGTCGTACACTCATATTACACTCCTAGTTAAGTTTTGAAGATTTTGAAGTTGTTTCTCGAGCTCTGAAGACCTCATATCCAGCCATCAGGCCTTGTTAGCTTCTAGAAGATGGATACTTTACATGTATATCTTTTGATTTCAAGATGTAGCTCCGTTGTGTATTTCTCATGGATACACTTTATATAGTTATATGACATGGATCTACAATGTATTTGATTGGTAGCAATGATATTATTTTATCATGAGCATGGGTATGCATGCCTCGGTGAGACAATTATTATTTTTCATATGGCACCTCCTCATTTCTGGTCCCTAGCTCACTTGTTTGGAACATCGATGACTATTGTTAATGTATTTTGGCCATCATATGCTCTTCTAAACTCACATATTAGGGGGAATCTGTTATAACCCTAATTTTCACCAGACATGCTTACCTGGCCTCAAGCCATCTCATATTCCTTCTTTGCCAAAACACTACTGAACAAATCTTCTTAAAACCCCCTTTTATAAATCCCCGTGCACCCTGCTACATTATTGCATGCATGTACAAGCTAGTTGACCCAAGACAACCCGCGTGTACCTACAAAAGCACGGAAAAAGGAAAGTTGTTGATCGAACACACAGCTTTGGGTAAGTTAACTAAACCTTTCATCCATGCATGGCCAGTCACTCAACCAAATACCTAGCTTCTTCTAGCCTATAAAAGAAGGGTTAGGGGTCCCATTTGAAAGGAGGAGAATCATAGTAAAGAAACCATACCCGATTAAGCATTCCCTTTTTCCCAACCTTTAGCAGTCCTTGTGCAAAGAGAAGTATATAGAAAAGAAATTGGAAGACAGTGGAAGAAGAGCCTAGGACTAGGATCAGGATCGAGGAGAAGTAGTTGAATTTATCATTTTAAGGTATCATTGTAAAGTTAATAAAAGAATTTCTTTTCCCGTCCCACCATATGAGATTGTCATTATTGAAATATTGATTGTATGATTGATTAAACCTCTAACGTGTTAGTTCATAGATAAAATTCATGTGGAGTTCTTTGTTTGTCTTTAGTGAATGCAAGTCAGCATTGGGAGGAGATTTGTAGTCAAAGAACGACCAAGCGCAAAAAAGGATCGACATCAAACATGAAAAATAAGGTACATGAACTTAATCTCTTGAGCCTTGTATTTACATATGAGTAATGGGGTTTAGGCATGGGATGATGGTAAAAAGTTAGAATCTTTACGTCATTTTTGCATGCATGATAAAACCATTAGTGCTAGTCCATAGGAGTGATTTCCCACCCACAACAAGGATGATAGTGCACTTGATCGAATAACAGGAGAACAGGTCAAAGTTGTTCAAAACCAGAGACTTGGATGTCAAATTTGAAAGAAACAGGAAGACTTGAAACACCTGTCTGTACAGGAGAGTAGAGCACCTACCCCAGACACAGAAGAAGTATTTCCCTTGAACCCTAGGAAAGATCATAAAAAACAAGTTACTATGCCAAGAGAAGATAAGAATCAGAATGGAAAGAGGAATACTAGGACGTAGATCACAAGGAAGAAGGCTAGAAGATCAGCAAGAAGAAAGAAAAGTTAGAGAAATTACAGGAAGTTCCAGAGAAGACTTCGTAGAAGGAAGGTATCTAGAATTTTAACTTCGTTAGAATATCATAGAAGCTCATATTGGTACTTCGCCATGGCTGAGCGATATCAACATTGGAGGCATTATGACCATTATAGCGACACTCCAGAATGAATAGAAACAAAGTTATGACTAGAAAGATCGCCATTGGACCATTGGGACCACACCATAACAGATGGAACTGCATTGATTTAGGATTTTCGACCCATTGGAAGAAACTGTTATGACATTTCCTGTTTATCCCATTGCACATTCTATAGAGAACACTTTTGCAAATAGTGATTCTTTGAGCCCAGAGAGAGATGACTATTTTCGCGTTGTATTTACTGAGACTTCACCACCTATTCTATTACATTGAGAATTTGTTCATCGACCTAATTTATCCAATCTCAAGCGTCCATGTCGAACGAACTCAACGTAGTAGAAAAGTTAGTAGAGGAAATCCTAATTGATCTAATGGTTGAAAAGGTAATGTCCATATGGGTTCAAGATTCATCGACGAGAGGAGTGCAAGCTTCCCCGTTGACTGCTCGTGGATCTGGACCATCCTGAGCTACGACATAGAAATGAGCCAAGCATCATGATGAATTGGAGAACTCGGAGCTCATCCCATCCATCCTACCCAAATATATCCCACCTCTTGTCGGTGCAGTGAGTCATGACAGTGTCCCCAGGGACTTTGACTACACCTTGATTACTACGTACCTCCCGAAGGGGATACACACAGGCAAGCCTCAGCTGGATAATATTCTAATGTCGAATATCAATGAATTCAACCTAGGAGATCACAAGAACTAAAAAATGCTTGCACCTCATAGGTATTTGACTAGAATGAAGGGGAAGAAGCTGAATATCATCCCCCAACCATGGACTATGGACATCCTGAGGTCCACTATTCTGAACATGATGAAAATACCCCTTTTTGGAAGGCACTAGGAGGTTAACGCATGCATTAATATCTTGCTATCGAGCTTCCATGGTGGTTGTCTATGGATGGATAGACGCTTCACCATCGATCCAGTACTGATCTATCAGATCGTCGGATTGAGCATGCAAGGACCAGACCCACAAGACTTTTACCCAGGGAAGGCTACAAACAACACCCTGGATGAGAAGATTAAAGATACCTACGATGATGTAGATAAGGGGAAGCAAGGCTACAAGGTATCCTCCATATAGAATGGCACAGTCCACCTTCCTTCCCAGTTCATTGTTGGTAAGATAGTTCGAAAGAACAGACCCACGTAGGTCACGGGGTTTGTTCTTGACCTCGTAGGAACATGTGTGGAGGGGCTAAAAATGAGTTGGGCAAGCTACTTAGTTAACCAGTTACACCAAGACTGTCGCGAAGCTCAATATTAGGGCTACGATATCCACTTTAGTTGGTTGTTGATCCTCATCACGTTCATTTCTTAGGAGATGCTGGAAGGTGCGAATTTCCCTAAAATAGAGCCATCTGAACCCTTAGTCATGAGGTTCACCACGCTCTGGTATTCAAGAGACATGGTGAAAAAATGGCATGTAAATGTGGTGTTCCACACCTACTACCTATAGTTGAAGAGGGCCATTGAGGATGTCCCTTGTATGACACTGAACACCCTACACAGGTTCAGGCCATTTGTGAAGTTCCACGCAGATATACATTTTATCTATATCAATGCACGTGGAGATGAACACAAATAAGTACTATAGAGTTATTACAAGCTCACAAAGAAGGAACTAGAAGAAATAACTAAGGCATCGCTTGCAGAGCTCCTTATCCCTTTTGACCCTGCATAATTGTCCGACCCTGATCTAATCGAAAGTCCAGTGGTCACCCGCGAAGAGTATGATACACCAGGAAGTAGTCGAAGGAACAATATAGAAGAGGTACATAAGCTAAACAACGCCTCAGAAGAAACTACTTCAAAATCACTAGGAGGAGGAGGTGATGATGAAGTCGACAAATAAGAAAACAATGGAGATTAAGACAAGAAAAATCAAGGCAGAGTAACACCACCTAGGGATCCCATTGATGAGGCTGAGACATCTAAGAAAAGAAAGGTTTCCCCCATGAAACCTACATCGTGGAAGATGTCCAAATCTAGTAATTCAAAGCTGCAGACTATGCTCATAGTCGATGACTTCAACTTCATTATTGCAGTTGTATCAAATACCTCAGAAGATATTTTATATAGAAATGAATCCAAACAAGAAATCATGTATGAAAGAATTGAAGAATAACTGATAGGGGTACAACATTCCCTTCACTCCAGTTGCACAATGTTCACTATACCCCTGCCATCAAAAGAAACAGAGTTAGGAGATGAGCCTGCCCAACTCCGCAGAATAGTCAATGTGATCGAAGTTCACCTTCGTCGGGTCCTAGAAGAAAAATAGCAGGCCATAGAGGCCCTGAAGAAAGTACAAGAGGAATCCATAAAGAAACGCAGGGTTGCATAGCAAAAAAAAGATGACCTCCAAGAAAAGTTCACAGAAGAAAGAGAAAAAATCCAGTGGGAGAAAGAATAGTTGATCGCAGAGTAGGTAAGAGTTAAAGAAGCAGTCAACAGAGAACTTTACTCTGTGACGGTCTTAGAGAAAATGGAGGAAAACCCAGTGGATAATCAAGTAGAGAAGCTTGTTGAAGCCATCTAATAGCTTCAACAGAGAATATCAAGTCTAGAGATAAAAACAATACTAAGCACTCTGCAAGAAATGCGAGACCTCAGAGAAGAAACTTCCCAAAGCAGAGTACAAAGAATAAAGGAATTAGCCTTGGAATGTAAACATCTTAGCATTCGAATTGCACATGTGTTTGAGCGACTTAGAGAGGACCCTAAACTAAAGACACTGGAGTCACGGCTCCAGGAGGACAAGCAACAAGAAACATCAGTGGAAGCGCAGTTGAATCTACTTTCAACAATTGAGAGGATGAAAATATCACAGGAACAGTCCATTGTTCAATAGCAAGTCCATGCCATATAGAGTAAAGTCATGGAATTGACTCAGAAGCTCCATCTAGTCTAGGATGAAACTTACCTATTGTTTGAGGAGATCGAAGGAGAGGAGAAGAGCTAGAATAAGTAGTCACTACAATCAAGCATGTAGATGATTGATAGAAGATAATAATAAGAAGAAGATTTGGTGGACGTAGCCTGAAGATGGGGGTGAACCACGTATATCCTGTCTTATGGTTTCTTTGTGCATTGTGGCTATTATATTGTTTATATGATTAATTATGTGTGCTTAATGTTTAGATACATATGATATGATAGCTTTGTTGATACCTTTGTCATTGATGGAAACACTCATGCTTCCCCTATCATCATGATCCCAATTTCTCTCCCCCTTTGACATCAATCGCAAAGGGTATGGCTTCTCCCCCTGAGTTTAATGGAAAAAGGTAACCTTCCTCCTTGGGGCTGCTCCCCTTGAACATGTGGAACTCAATAATACTTCATCCTTATTTTTTTTCTTTGGGACATTTTCTTCCTTAGAATTATTTTGTGTGGCTTCTATCTTCTCTCTCTTCTTCATGTCTAGGATGTATATGTTGTTCGGTATTCTTGTTGCAATTGCAACCAATCTTCTTGAGTTATTTTCTCTGATTTTACATTTTTGGGAATCAAACGTAAGATTGTATCCTTGATCACACATTTTACTAACATTGAGTAGATTATGATTCAAGTCTTCAACCAATAGAACATTCTTTGCTTTTACATTTTTTCTTCCAAGCTCTACTACACCTTCTCCAAGTATTTTGGTAGATGAGTC